>JAAGAY010141869.1:0-11433 GCA_011801015.1 Ardeotis arabs | reverse complement strand
GCCTTGAATGTTTCCAGGGATGGGGCATCCACCACCTCTCTGGGCAACCTGTGCCAGTGTTCCACCACCCTCAGCGTAAAAAATGTCTTCCTTATGTCCAGTCCATTGTGGCTACATGCTCTGCATCATATCAGTGCAGAACAGTCAGCTACTTCTTATAAGGAATTCTTAGTTTTAATAGAAAAATCTATGTTCAGAGTGCCAACATTCTGGAGTGGATGTATAGAAAACTCAAATTGCAAATACGAAATTGCCAGCAATCCTCTTGGCACTTGCCTGGCCCTGATCTTCCCTGTAATATTACAACCATTTGATTCTTTAAATTACCAATCAGAATTACCATCAAGATTCAGTGAGAACTGCCTTCCAAGCCACAATTACCTTCAAAGTTTCCATCTAACACACAGACATCAAAATACCACTTTACCCTTTTTGGAACACATACGCACAACACAAGAAAGAACTGTACATATTCAGGCCATAAAACCTCATTATAGCCACACAGCAGGGCAACAGAAGACAATCAGGAATTTTGGGAAAGTACTCTAGATGTACTAGAGGTCAGGACTTTCACAAGACAGACAGGTCCAACATCAAAAAGTATGTATCTGTATTTCGTGAGTGTCAACTGTAACTATTTTTCACTTAAAGGATTTACTGAAAACAGTAAATGATTTATGTCAGTAAGAGTTAAGAATGCAAAATTGTGTCTGTACAAAGCAACCAGTTCTAACAAGACCACGTGTCTACATTAACACTTACCTGAAGGTCATCAGTATGTTTGCGTAAGCTTTTTGCAGAGTCATTTTGAGCATCTGCTCTTAGCAAGCAGTTGGTGTTTTCTATCCAAACTTTCACATTCTTCAAGAGTTCATCATATTCTTCCATCTTGTTGGCAGCCTAGGAAACGACAGGATTTTACAAAAAGGCACAAATGCATTTCTCTTCACTGTGTAAGATAAACACATCTATGAACTCTTCTAAAAGAAAATGGGATGCATTTTCATCAAGGTCAGTTAAATTAGTATGGTGAAATAAAGATCATAATTTTTCTGAAACAGTTTCATGATTTCAGGCTATCTCCTCTAATCAAAGGTAATTTTGGAGCTTACGTGCTTACATTTCATGGGGGCACTGTTGCAATCTATAAGGCAATGTTACTTTAATAGACAGCCAATAGCAGAGTGATAGAGAACCATCTCATCACTCATCCAGGGGTACGAATTCCCCATGTTAACCCCGTCAACCATGGTGCAGAGCTGGTCCTGCAGCTGGAGGTGATGCTTGCCATCCCAGAAACTCTTAGCTACAATAAGCCAACGCACCTACAGCAAACTTTTGACTCTTTATTCATTTGAGAACCTTTGATGATGTTTTATGCAAAGCCTTTATTTTGTTTTTTATCAGATGCGATTTTAAAAAACTTTTCCATTTGCATCTACCTTGTTTAAAATGGCAGTTCTGCGCTCAGCAAGTTGCGAGACCTGCTGGTACTGCTGGAGGGGGGTCACTAAGATATCCATCAACTCTTGTGCGTGGCAGGAATCCTGCTCTACTATATCATGCACTTCTGCATCCAGTTCATTGAGTTTGTAATGCCAAAGGTCCAGCATATCCCAGATTTGCTGCGTGGGGAGAGAGGGGAAATGAAATATAACGTCAGGCTCAAAGGTAACAGCAGAGTTATTTGTTCTTCATGTGGGGCACATGGAATTGCAAAGATTTTGGAACTGATAGGATGAGAACAGAACACTCTGCATCTCCCGGTGTGCTTCACAGTTGAAAAAACCACATATTTTCCTGTGAGAAAGAATTGGTAAATATTCACCAGCTAAATGCCTGCTTGTAGTTCTCCTTTCGCAGACATAAAATGAACTGAGGGCCACTTTATGCTCCTGCTAAAACAGGCTCTGTGGAAACAACCAAAAATCTTTTAACATCCACAAGTTTCTTTTTTACAAGTTTACCTTCTGTACTTCTTTGGCTTTGGCAATGTTTTCACTCTTCTGTTGTAAGATCTTTTCAATAGCTTGAAGGCCATTGTTAATAGTTTCTGCTTTTCTTTTCAGCACAAACTGAGGAGAGCTCTGCAACATTTCAAAGCTAACCTGTCAGAGAAAAGAGAAAACGACAGGGGAGATTACGAAGATCTGCTTGTTTCTGTGCACCACCTCACCAAAAATACTCAAATGCTTTTTATGTTTCTCTTGACGAGTCACCCGAAAACACAGGAATGGAATGACATTTGCAGGGAGAAGTGCTAATGTGAGCAGGTTCAACATTTATATGTTGTTCAATAATTTCCTCTCACGTAAAAAGGACTGGTCAAGACAGGCAATCCTTGAGGAAACAAACAATACGACACTGCAACTCTCTGGGTGCTGCCCCTGTTCTAATCTGTAACAGAGGCTGACCATGCTGCATTGTGGAAAGGGCCACATTTCATTTCCTAGATGTGAAGGTTAAAAACCTGGAATGACACCTTTCTCTCCCAGCTGACAGCTACGGCTTCCATGTAACAAATAAGGGTACATGGAAGTGCATAAATATACAGTGAATTTCTAAATATAAATTTAGAGATTTATTACTAAAATAAATGGCTCTGAGCCCCATAAAGTATGTGGAACTTAATTTTATTCTCTAGAACTCCACAAAAACGAAAAACTGGTATACTAGAAGGCCTGATTTTCAATGTAAAGAGGAAAACTCCCAAGAAAACCGAAGCTGAGCAATTGCCTGAGCACAGAACTGAGCGACACAGTAAGGTACCAGGTTACCAGATGAGATGCAGGGAGTGAGGAAGTCCTTGTTCTTAGCCCAACGTGATGTCTTTTTGTACTAAACCCTGCTAGCTGCTATGGTCAGCCAAGCACCAGGAAATTGTTAAATCATGGTAAATTCTTTGTGTGGGGCAGCCCTAGGATTTATGGGGCATTGCACATTGCAAAAGATTTCTAGTTTAGCAGTTGTTCTGGTTTGAAGCTCCTTATACTGAAATATTTTATCTTTTTTTGTAGGAAGAGGAATTAAGATCATTATTTAAGAAATTATGTATCCAGTTTTATTTCTTAATTTTATTAACATTACTTATTATTTATAGATTCCAACATGCAGTGTCAGACCAACATAATAATACCCATAGTAAGGTACTGCATTGATGAAATTGCATTAATAAAAATAAATACATACAGAGAAGAACTACAGTGCTCCTCTCAAATACTCACGCTTATACAAAAAAGCTACAAAGTCCAGTCTGTACTTAGTGCCTAAGACTCCTTGGAAAAAGGAACTCAGACTGAATCACTAAACACTCTCCTGCAGGACACCAAACATGAAAAATTATTGATGTTGTGCTAGTTTCCAAAAGAGAAGAGAAACATGTATGAGTGATGTGACACAGTTGGAAACGAGAAAGCAGACCGAGCACCGACTCCCTGTCTTTCCTCGGAAAGAACACTGCATCTGCCAATGCTCTGGTCATCGGTAAGGCAGGATTTTAATTTCAAGACTTCTTACTGGGATTAATTTATTATATTTGTCACATAAAATGCGTGGCATCAAAAGTACAATATATTTTCATTTTTAGGTTAGCAGATTTAGAAGAAAGCAGAATGCCATTAAAATATGACAAGTTAATTCAGTTTACCACATGCTGGTATCTCCTAGTATGTAACTAAACTGATCTCCAGTTCCACTAGGATTGTTTTGTTTCCTAAATGCATTTAAAAAAATTCCAAGATAGTTTATATTGCTTTCCACTACCTAAATGTGAAAAGCAAATGTTATCTAGTTTCCAGGACCAGTCTTTCACTCCAACATGTAATATGTGCATTGGGATTATCTTTTATCTCAGTAAGTGAAACGGTAAACAACAACAAAAACCCCTAAAGCATAAATATCATTTTACTTCCCTTCTCCTTCTCTCTCCTACCCAGTTGTTGGTTCTAAAAAGACTGGTTCCATTTTGAAACAGAAACTACGAAGTTAACTAAATTAAAACTTGTAAGCTGTAATGAAAATATCTCTAAATATTTAATGCAACATAAAAGGAATGAGTAATCTGACAGACACTAACAAGTAACTGGATTTCAAAATTGTGTTATTAAACTTTCAAGTTTTATCAAATTAAATGAGATTTAGCCTATAAAATTAGCATTAAACATTATTATTTCTGAAATAAGAGAACTGAAAGGCCTTTTTCTTTTTGAAAGTAACACAAATTAATAAATAACAATGACAATAATTATACCGGGCTGAAATTGGACCCCAAGCTTACGGTATTACTCCATTTACCTTGAATTTTGCTCTCAGTTAACTGTTTATACCCCCTGTAGGTAGAGAACATTGCAAAAAGCCAAGGCAATGTTATTTAGTTATGTAAATTCTCTGCCTGCTTTTAAAGGAATGCGACCATGTCCTGAGGGGTGGAATAAAGAATCATGCCGTGATACCCTACCACGTGTGCAAATAAGAGAAAAAAAAAAAATCCAGCTTCAAAGTCCTCTTTTAACTCAGTTTTGAAAATATCTTCTCAGTTAAGCTATACAACCTTCCCAATCAACTTGAACTACCAGTTCAGTTTAAGAATCAGAATGGACAGAAGACAGGATCCATGTCATATCCAAGACTTCACTGCTAGTGGTTCTACCTGTCCTCTTTTAATGGAAAAGAAAAATATTATACTGTAATATTATAACTGCAAGGTTATTCTAAAAGGAGAGAGTTAACATGAGGAATTCCTCATGCATACATTTTCACCAAGAGGACAATGCAAATGAAAATAATAAACGTTTCAAGTTGAAATTTATAGTTACAACATTCACCACATATTGCTGGTACTTACTTATACATTACAAAAAGGTAAATATTAAAATTACATCAACAGTTACCTTGTCTTCGAGGTCTTGCAATACTTTCTTGCAGTCCTCCAGCTGAGTTTCGATCTCTGCAGGAACTATTGTGTACATTTCAGAATACTTGATCCGGAGTTTCTCCATGATATCCTTCAGAATTTGACGTTCTTTACCAATCACACTCTGAACCTCCTACAAAATTAAGAGTTACTTCAGCAGTTTTACTCAGTTTTTACCAAGTGCATGTGCATGTGTGTATACGTACATATGTGTATCTATACATACATACACGGTGTGTTTTATATTTCCTACCATGATTATGGTTTGGAAAAGTTGGTTTTGTGATATCAAACCTAATTTGACTATTTGACTACCTCTGTAAGCAGACTAACTTTGGGAAATACTCACTCATTTAATCAAATTATGCTTTTCAATCTGTAAGAATTAATTAAACTTGATACTACTCCATGTCAGGCAACTGACGCGTTGATGTTTACGGACAGGTACTGCAATGTAATCACTGGAACTGCTCCTATGATTAAATGTTAACGTTTGTGCTCTCCCCTTTGCCAAAAGTGCATTTTCGCTTTGAAAGATGCTTGATAGCCAACGTTCATTCCTTCATTATTATAAAAAACACAAAGGCCACAAAAAGCAACAGGTTTCAAGCTGAAGTGTCTGCTTTCAGGCAATTACGCAGAGCAGCACAGCAGACTCCTTTCAAAACAGTAGTTTACAGTTCTGCATGAAGAATGCAGGTTTTATGAGATAAAAGAAACTTGAACAACTGCCTACAGCCTGTGGCCTAGAAAGAAAATCCGTTCTCTTGCAGAAAGACTGAAGAAACTCACTTGTTTTGAAGGTTTTCTAGAATTTCAAGTTGGAAAGTTCTGTTTGTTTGCTTTATGGTTCCTTTTCCCAATGCTCAGCTGTTTGACAAACTCAAATGCTAAACCAAGTTATTGGGGAAAATAATCTAAAACTCCTACCAGGCAATGAAAGACATTAAAATTTACATCCTTTTCTTTTTCAATCAGAGGTAATGGTAATCCATTAACTGCTGGTCTTCACTTGGGAATCTCTCTCCTCACACAAATACAATGCACAGAAGAAATATGTAGGATTGATTTGTTTCCTGTCATCCCACAACAACTGGGTCTGATATTAAAAAAACTCAAAACCATGAAACAGCCGTGTGCCTAATTCTACCACAGAGAAGGCTGCTGTTGTCAAACGGCCCAATTCAGATTGTGCCAACATTTACAGGAGTTTATAGATTCCCTGACTTGATTTTGAAAGAATCAGTTACAACACTAGTCTCCAAAACAAAGCGTGTCTCTGCAAACTGGTTTCTGTATATATAAATGCATGTTCACATTTCACAGATGTTCTGGTTTTATTTAGTAAGGGGAGGCTACGGTGGCAGCTTCTGTAGGAAACTGCTAGAAGTTGTTCCCCTTTGTCCGGTGGACTTGGCCAGGCCTAGGGTGGACCTGCTGCTGGCCAAGGACGAGCCAATTGGTAGCAGAATGTTCCCTGATAATGCCCCTGTGATAACATATTTCAGAAGGGGAAAAACAGAAAAAAAAAGAAAGAAGAAGATGTGAAGACATTGAGCAAGGGCAGAGAGGGGGAGGCGCGAGCCTTGTGGGCCTTGCAGCCCTCACCCTCTGGCCTCTCGCCGGGCAGCCAACTGTGCCCGACTCGGCCCGGCCCAGCTGCAAGAAGTGGAGAGGAGAGGAGATGTGAAGAGAACCTGAGAGGCGTCTGCCTGCCTGTTGTGAAGAATTTCTTGTGAGAGGAACGGCTGCAGACGCCCAGGTCAGTGAAGAAGGAGGAGGAGCAGGAATGCAGCTCCTGGCAGAGTTTCCCCTGCAGCCTGTGGTGCAGAGCATGGTGGAGCAGGCTGTGCCCCTGCAGCCCATGGAGGCCCACGGAGGAGCAGAGATCCACCTGCAGCCCGGGGAGGACCCCATGCTGGGGTGGGCAGATGCCTGAAGGAGGCTGTGGCCCGTGGAGGGCCTGCTGGGGCAGCCGTTCCGGAGGGACTGCACCCCGTGGAAGAGATGACCCACGCGGGAGCAGTTTCACAAAGGACTGCAGCCCGTGGGAGGGACCCCACGCTGGAGCAGGGGAGGAATGTGAGGAGTTCTTCCCGCCGCCAAGGAAGCAGCAGTGTAAAACAACGTGTGATGAACTGACTGGAACCCCCATTCCCTCTTCCTCCCTGTGCTGCTCAGGGAGGGAAGGTGGTAGAGATAATGTTAAGCCCGGGAAGAGGGAAGGCTTCGGGGAAGTTATCTTCTCCTTCTCATTCTCCTGGCTAGCTATGCAGAGGGGGAAGAGGTGCAGGATGTAAACTAAGCAGTCCTTCCCAAAAGGCATGCAACTGGCTGCGAATCTCTGCAATCTGGAGAGACTTCTATTGCCGCTAACAGGACCACACAGAGGGAGAGGAATGTAACCAGATTCCTTCTCTTTAAGTCAATGTGCATACGGATATACTTTGCCACTAATTTTATTTGGAGCAAGTTCAAGCCCCAGCATAAAACAGAACATATTTTGAATATTCCCACACAGCAACAGAGCCATCACCAACCTCCAGCTGTCCTGCTTTTCCAGTAGCATCTCGTAATAACACAGATGCAGCATTCTGTAATGCATTTGTCACAGCACTTATTTCTTCAATGATCTTGTTCCTCTCTTGAATCTCAGCTTGTACAGAATCCTTGTGGTCTTGAGTCTTTTCATATAAACTATGAAAGATTTCCAACAAGAATATATTAAGTGTTAAACTCTACACTAAGGAGGAGTAATCAAAGATCCTGTTTTATACATGTATTTTAAGAATATATATCCAGAATCACATTTGTCTGTACTTCAATATTATTTTCTGTAACTAAATCTCTGAGTTTCTGTTCTTTTTTGTCTCAGTTTCTTCAAAACTGAGTCTTCAGATATTCCTAAACAAAGTGTGTTTGGTATGTCAAATCAGATAGCATGCACACTTAAACAGCAAACACAGCTCAGGTTCTCAGAGTCTGAAAATGCTGGCAGAGAAGACATTCAGAAAGCTTTCCACGTCAAAAAGTAAGCATGGAGAAGGGCGAGTACAATTACAGATTTACAAAAAATATTTAAGGCAAATTTTAAACAGTGCCACTCACTTAGTAAGCCAAAAGTTGCATTGTTGCAAAAAGCACAAGCTCTGATTTTCATAAGAGTAAGACCCACACATCTCATTGAAGTTCACAAGAGCTTGGAGCCTCCAAAATCAACCATCATCCCTTCCGATTCCTTCTGCTTTTGACCCCAAATTGCAGCCCACACACGATATGGCCAGAGTCAGTTCCTCTTCCTCACTACTGTCTCCCCACGCCCATGCCACAGACAGCAGACGGGTCAGAGGAAGCATTGGTCTGACCCAGTAGGGCATTCACTGTCTTTTTAAGTGCATTACAGCTGCCGTACATTCTTTAATACCCAACAAAACGCTGCGCTTATAAGCAGTCCTATGTCATATCTTCAACAGAAATTTCACACCACTTACTTTTTACAGCGATCCTGCATGGCCTTTATCTCACATATGGCAGGAAGGGCAGCTTCTGCCTCAGTATTTTCAGATACATTCAGGATGTTTCTTATTCGGTGAAGGAGTAAGAGTAAGAGGAGCTGTTGCAGGTTGACATTTTCCTCAAACGAGTTCACTGAATCTAGTAATTCCACCAGTTCCTCTCTGGTGGCCTTTTCTTTCTCTTTAAGACTTTCTGGCTGTTCTTCCTGGAGCTTATCAAGAATTATTGCTTCTCGTTCCAGCTAAGTAAACAGTACATCAAAGCATGAGATAAAGTGCTTTTTCGTTCCATCACCTTAAGTTACATTATTCATTTACTCATAGAGATGACTGAGTACTGGGAATTACATAGCCAGAGAGCTTGAACCTCTGAAGTGTGCCAAAACATTTGAGTTTGCTCTAACAAAGCACATAACTGCACACAACGTTTTTCTTGGTTCAGAGAACTTGTGCTATAAAGATCCCCATCTTTTTTGACTCCAGGTTGAAGAAAAGCTGGGAATAACTGTCTGATCACTGGGTGGGAAATGATGTTATGCACTGATCTCAGCCTTTACATGCCACTTTACTGAGGGCCCCATCCCTACCACATTCTGCAAAACTTACAGTGTGTTGAGCAACTCACCTCTTCATTGATGAATTTCCATTCCTGCTTTAGTTCTTCACAGTTAATTTCCAGACCTTTCGCTGCCTCAAGCAAACCCAGCCAATTTTCCCACAGCACCGTTACAATCCTGCCCAGTGCCCTGTCACTTCTTTTGCATAATCTCATCAGCTCTCCAGAGACCTGCCTCAGCCTCACAAGGTCATCTTCAGCGGAGTCAATGTTGGAGACTAAAATCTTATAGAAAGAATAAACAAGTAAATAAATGGAACAATACCCTCAGAAGTGTTAACGAAGCATTCAGTGACATGATTAGGATTCTCTAATGAAACAGCAATCACTCCACTGGGCTGGCTAACTACAGTTGTAATGAGAGAATTCTGTTGGCTAAGGCTGCGGAGAAAGATGGGGTAAATAAAACAAGCAAACCAAACAGAACAGTGTGCCCAGGTAACCAGGTTGTTCTTACTTCTTTCTGGTTATTTGCAAGGGAAGAGAAAGGAGCAGGAGTTACAGACACATAAAATGACAAGCTGTAATATGATGAGTACTAAAAGAGAAGAGAGCAGAGAGGTTGATTATAGCGGAAGTCTGGTGGGGAGGCAGTAAGAGATTCCCGGGTGGGGAAACTGGAAACTCTCTGATTTTCATTTCTGAGGGAAAACAGCAGCAATGTTAGAAATTTGATCAGTCCTGGTCCTGCAGAGAAGGCATGAGAGATCTGAACAGGAGTGCAACACTATCTGAAGCACAGATCATGTTTGATTTCTGTAGCAATAAGATGTACTCATTTTACATGGCCTATTATAATCCTGTCTTTTTATAGGTATATAAATATATTCTGTGGTTTTATATATACATAAACACAGGATATAGAATTTCACTTCTTTCTACTACGACATCGTGTGGTGTGCAGAGCCGCCACATCACAACTTTGCATGAGCTTTTCAAATTCTTCAGAGTTTCTCTTACCTTGCTCTCTTCTAAGTGCTCCAAAGCTTCTTTGTAAGACATTGGCATTTGAGACAAAGACTGCCTAAGCACCTTTTCCAGTTTGTTAAGATCATCACGAATCTTATCTTTGGTTTTTGTGTAGCTTTTGTATTTTTCAAAATACCTATAGGAAACAATAGATCAATTAAAACCTGTTGTGGTTGCTCCTCTCTCCAACCATAACGTCCACTAGAATAAAAAAAAACCCAAACCTTCTGAAAGCTCAAAAGAACTGAATGTCTTGATCTAAGCCTCCGTCCTCCTCAGCCATTCCCAAAACATCAGTCCCCAGTTTGTAACACACATTCTGTTTTTCCCTATGATGTGTGGTCTGTACACTTCCAATTTCTTGTTTCGATATCTTACCAGCTCTTTTCTATTGCCAAAGCCTTTAAAGTAATCTAATTCTTTCATTATAAAAGCAGATTTTAGGGTTATGCTCAATAGAACCAGAAGCACTGGATCATGAGCAAGCAATTTAAAAATCCTTTACTCTATTTTCCAAACTTTTTCTGTCCATGTATCTGAAGGCCCTTCAGATCTCTTCCATACACGGATGTGAAGGAGGGAAACTATGGCCTGTGTCTTGTTCAGTCTTTACTTTCTCAAGCCATCAGAACAGCCTATGGCAGACATGCATTAGGGCCCCTCTGAAAACTCTTCTAACTTGCACCAGCATCGAACTGGAGACTGTGGAAATGTGCTTTCTTCTGATTCTGACACCCTGTGACACTCAGTCGAGCCCCATACGTACTTTTTGGAATATACCAGAAATGACTGCATTGTAAACTATTAGCAATATGCTTCTTGTCTGGTAATCTTCCTTCCATTACAATGACATCTGGGAACAACAGAAATGCTTACAGCTCTTTCTGCTGAATCACCTGGTAACAACACTGCATTTACCATCAGTCAAATTTGTCACAGTAAGGAACATGACACAGTGAGATCTCTTAAACCTACCTCTGTTCATCAGCTTCCTTTCTCTGAGCCTTCTCCCTTAATACTAAGCTGTTATTGACTAGTTCTGTTACAGTATTTTCCAGACATATTTTGTCATCTGGTTTCACTAGGTTTTTCAGCTTGGAGTACAGGTTTTCTATGTCAGCCTTTGCAGAGTTGAACTCTTCTTGTTTCCACTGGGGGGTCTGACAGATCTCCTCTGAGCTACCAAGCACTGGTGCAGCAGACTGGACTTCAGCTTCATAGTCCTCGAGGAACCTGGCAGCCCTCTGAACAGCCTTGGTATAAAGCTCACCCGTCTTACATGCCTCCTCCAGAGCACTCTGAAAGTGTTAAAAAGACAAAGCAACAATCAAGAAAGACTGCTGTGCTCCTCTGGATCACCAGATGGTCTTCTCAGAATTTCACACCTGGGTGTCTTTGAGAGCAATGCTCCCATAACTGGC
>JAAGAY010141868.1:94908-139348 GCA_011801015.1 Ardeotis arabs | reverse complement strand
AAAAAAAAAAAAAACAAAAAACCATGATTCTTATTATCCCTTTTGAAAAGCTCAATATAACCTGAACAGGTCAAGATTAAAATTCCAGAAATTTTAATTTGCAGAAAGCCAAGGCATTTTGTCTGCTGTGCACAGGCGCTAAGGCTCTTCCCACGTTGGCTGGAGGCGTTAGCCTCTTAGAGTGGAAAAGGCAGTGATCATAAAGTAAATGCTTTCATCTTACGTGAGGAGAGGAGTTTTGTCGTGTCCATCAGCTAAGAGGAGAGGAGTTTTGTCATGTGAATAAAGTTGTTGTTTTTATATTTAACATGCAGTTTGTGAAGTCCAGACCTTGTGTTTTTTCTTGTATTTCTTAGCCTATGTTGGTATGTCCATTGGCAAGTTTAGTTTGATTATGTTTGTTTGTTTACTTTGATTTGAAACAATTTGGGTTACTGGCCTGAACCTTTGGCAATATCCTGAAGCGGAGATGCTCGGAGTGGATGTATGTAATCAAAGTGATATTGGATTTCCTGTGCCTGCTGGCGTGGAGCTGGGGTTAGGCCACTAGCTTAGAAAGGGAAAATGATTTTTCACTAAGTATTCTGTTGATTTTTTTTTTTTTTCTGGAGGCTGTTAGCACTTAAGATTTCCTTTAGTGTTGGGTTTGTTTTTTTTTTTTTTTTTTTTCCTAAGTGGCAGACAGGGCACCGATGACAAAGTAGCACTGTTCATCAGGCAGTCAAGAGGAGAAAAGCAAAGTGTGTTCGTGTGGCATCGAATCAGCGCGGAGAGCAGAGAACTGCAGGGGAGTTCTGCTGTGCCTTTGTGTTAGAGGGATAAGGGTCTGACAAAGGGTAGGTGGATGTGGAGAAATATTAATGAATAAAATTTCACCTGTGAAAGTCATCATTGTCTTCCTTCTCTCTGTATCAAAGACCACACAGGAGTGTTGGATGGATAGCAACACTCCTGTTAAGTGGAGTAGGGGATGGAGGGTTTGTCCTGGCCTTTTAGTTATACACAGGAGAGAAAAATGTTGTATTGCTACCATTAACTAGAGAAGAGCCTGCGGGTTTTGTTTTTTTTCCTCCTTGTTCTTTCTCCAGTGAGATTGCACACGTCTGCAACTCATGGGTCACTTCTCTTACCTTTTCCTTTTGTTGTACAATTATCTTGTCTTGCCTGGGCCTGTTCTTGCCATCCTTTTATTACAAATTACTTGAATTAGATATTCTGTGGGTTTAAAACTCAGAAGACACTGTGTGTTCCTTTGAGTTATCCATCCTATTTATAGTTACTGTTACTCTTACTGGTTTTCTCTTGATTGAGTCCCGGGCGTTAGTTGCTGATATGAACTCCAGCGGTAGACCTTCTCCATCCCGAGCCAGGGTTGGGGGCTGTGCTTGGTTGACTGTTCAAGGCTGGGTTTTAATTAACTTGAGCTATGGGGCTTCTAAACTTTTACTTTAATGGTCTCACAGTGGAGTGGCTCTAGGAATACACTGATGGTACTGAGTGAAAAAAAAATCCATGCCCTTTGAACCTTTGCCCATGCACATTTGAAGTCTGGCAAACTGAAAACTTTTCTTCTCACTGATTGCAATTGCAACATTTAAAGTAAAATCATAAAGCTTTATTACCCCTGCTGCTCTTGCTGCCCTGTCTTTGCAGGTTTCTAGGGACCTGAGGGGGCCCCTTTCATCTCCTAATTGAGGTAAAGGGGGATACTTTTTCTGCTGAATTCTGGTTTTGCTTGCTCAAAAGCTCTTCCTTCAGGCAAAAGTCTGTGCAACACACCATTAACACCAAGTGGCAGGGTTTTTTTCCCCCTACACTTGGGAGAAATCACAGAAAAAAGGGAATTAGAGACTTTAAAACTCTGGGAGTGGGTGATAACTTTTCCTTTTTCATCTAAGCATAGTATCCCTGTATGAACTTCAGAAAAGTTGGTATTTCTTCTCTAAGTTACTGAGCATGTAGCACAAGAGAAAAGAGAAGAGATTGAGTTAAACTCATTTTTTCTAATTTTAGTGGGATGCACCAGCGAGTGTTCTTCAAGTTCCTTTGCAAATCTTCTCTTTAACCTTTGGGATTTACATACCTTGCAGAGAATGCAGAATGCACTTAATAGCTTCTTCTGGAGAAATTGTTTTCCTCTGAAACTCTTTGCTGTTCAGTGAAAGGTTGCTGTACTGGTACAGTTATGCTTCTACACGTTGATAGGAAATGCATCCTCTGTCTGTGATTACGCAACCCGTGGCCATCAGCGGTTGGGGAAGAGCTGCTCCCCTCCTGCCCACCCTCCCTCCAGAGCACCTGTCTGCCTGGTTTGGGCAGATGGATCACGAAGGCTTGGTCTCGCAGCGCTGTCGGTTGAAGGAGAGTGAAGGATAGGAAATTCTGGAGCTGCGGGCCATCCCCAGGGAGCAGATTGCATCCTGCCCTCCCCTATACATCTGTTTCTCTCTGCTGCTGTGTCTTGGGGCGTTAGCAGAGAAGCTAAGCAATTTTAGCTATTCCCAGGAGATAGCTGTAGTTTTCCTTTTAGCAGACAAAATGCTTCATTTTTTCCCAAAACCCTGGAGCACTGCAGACTTCAATTTACAGAAATTAGTTTCTTGCACTAAAATTAGTTGAAATCCATGTATTTTGCAGAACTTGAGGAAGCCATAGTGCATAAGTAAAACAGCACCAAATTGAAAGAGGTTGAACGTACGGGACCAGCGAGCAGGTTTTCTGCAGAATCGTTTGGGGCTGGCCTTTTTCAAATGGAATAATTTAGCAGCGTATAATGCATTCATATTCGAAGTGCCTTGCACATGTTCCAAGTTAATCCCTGCCAAACTCCTTTGCATTGCTTCTGGAAAGTGCAGAAAACTCTTCCAGTGTTATAGACAGGGGAATTGGGTTGCAAAGTGACTTGTTTAAAGCTTTTAGGAACATCTGTAGCAGAGATGGTACTGGTATTTGAAAATGTGTTGAACTTCACTCAGATTTCCTAAAAGCAAGCCCAATCTGAAAGGATCCTGGTCATCCTGTCTTGAATTTTGTTGATGTCAGTGAATTTTGCATTATGATATAATGTGTGATATCATGCATTGAATTTTCATTGGTTTGGGTTTTTTAAACTTATATTTCTGGACATGCAGAAGTGATTTGCACCTGTCTACAAAGGAATTTTTATATGTAATATCTTTTTGGAGATTACTCCAGGTAACATTTGTGTTAAAAACCAGCTTGGCTCTGTAGTGCTGACTTGGAAAGCTGTCTGTGCATTTTCTAGCAATTTTAAATGCCTTGAAAACCTATCAATTCTATTTATAAAGGAAAGGAAGACAGAAACATTGCGTGTGCCAGGTTTAAAGTGGTAACCAAAAATGTATGTAGCTGTAGCAAGTGTTGCTTTCCTATTTTTGTGGTATAGCATTGGTCTGTAAATGTAAATGAGTGTTCCTTTCTAATTTATAAGTTCTTACTCTTTAATTAAAAGTGAAACTATCAATGCTGAGCATATAAGGAGAATGCTGGTCCTTTCTTGGTCTTTCACAGCTGAAGTTGTGGTCAGTTCTTCCCCACTGTTTCTGACAAAGTTTAACCAAAGCTGCCTCCTAATTCTGTACATTAACTTTGAAGTAGCTTCATCAGGGAAGTGAACCTAACCCTAAAATAATGATCCACTGTACGTGTGTGGGATGTTTTTTCTATTTCCTCTGTATGTGTAATAATTGTATGCGAGATGTGCACAAGACAGCAATGAGAGGCTGATCGCCCTGCGATGAGCACTGCATGCCGTTTGAGGTTTTAGTCACCAGCATGGGCTTTTCTATTTTCTGGTTACAGTGGAGCAAACTAAAAGCATATGAACGTAATTAGGAAACTTAACAGTGGGGCAGGTTGCTGAATGAGGCTGGGGTGTAAGTGCAGAAAAGATGGAAGTGTGTGGAGACGTTTCACAGACAGTAATTTGCACAGAGCGGGCCTCAGACATTCATTGTAAGTTGGTGGTTTGCTCTTACCTAAATGGTGGGGAAAAAGCCAAGGATTTTTTTTTTGTCAGGGATGATAGTGTTAGAGGGCTTGTCCAAACTCCTGAGCAGTAAAATGATATTAGCACTCAGATCCCTTCTTATATCACTGCCTGCATAACCTGACAGAACATTTCCAGTTGTGTACTACAGATTGTTATATTTGCATTCATTTACTGCCTGTTCTGCTTTGGATCTTGTTCCCATTCTCAGAAAAAGAGCTTTTTCTTGATGTCATGATCCATAAGTGGTATCCGCCGCGTTCGGTTCCCGTCAGCATCGCAGCCTTCCTTCGCTCCGCTTGCCCTGCCCTCCCCTCGCTCCTTGTGTTCACCAAGCATCCTGTCTACCTCAATTCTCCTTTACAAACTAATTTCTTCTCTGCTTTTTTCACTGTGTGTTCCATTGATTAACTAATCTAGAATGAAAATACAAATCAGTAATGTTTATTTTTTGTGTCTTATAATGCACAAAAATCCATCAGAGAGAATGGAACATCTGTGCAGTCCTTCGTTAGCAGCTATTTGCCACTCGTCTAATGCAGGAACAAAAGGGCATCCAAGAAATTTGGAAGGCAGTGTATTTAAAATGGATTTAAAAAAAGCACATGTTTTATCGTGCCATTCGGTCTTGAGACATTTTCAGGAAAACAACTTGGTAGGCTTGGCAAAAGATTAGACATTTACTCGAAAATACACAGTTAAATTATGTAGGATGAAGTTCTAGAAGAGATGTAAAGCTGCCTGCTTTAGGACATTAGCCAGCCATTCGTTGCCTGGGGTCAGGAACTGCTTCCCTCCCCATGAGTCTTGTTACTGCATATAATGATCTGCTGCTGCTTGCTCGTACCTTCCTCCGGAGCCAGCTCGTACTTTCCTCCGGAGCCCACTCCTGATGGAGGCTGAGAACTGGACAGGCTGCTCCACTGTTTGCATCTAATATGTTACTCTTACTTTGGTTTAACTAAGTACACCAATTAATTGGTCATCAAGTTGTTCAGGCTTTTCATTAATAGGGAACGCGGGTGATGTACGACGCCCAGGACCAATAGATCAGCTGAACCGCGGAGTTGGGGCTGGCTTCTTTCTGAAAGGCGCCGTACAGTTACGCCACTCGCATAGCAAAGAGCTGCGCTGCGGCCATTGGTATTCATGGAGCGCTAAGCAAAGGGAATTTTTAAAAAATAATTACGGCGTTTTATCCTTTTATTCCCCTCTTTCCTTTGCACTTTGCCTACATGATGATTTTGATAGAGATGTGTGCAGCGCAGGGCTCCCTCCCCCTTCTCTGTGCACTTAGGCACATTGTTCTGCAGCGCAGGGAGGCTGTTGCTCTGAAAAGGAAGAAGGTTACGAGATCACAGCCCTCATAAATACCAGATGAAACCAGCGGGGAGGAATTTAGGTTGGGAGTAAATGACACAAAGCCCTGTGTTGGTTTTACACGTGTGGGGGGAAACCTAAACAATCAATCTTTCTCTGCTGACAATTGAATATTTCTTCCCTTTGCTTTACTACAGTATTCCTGTTGCTATGGCAACCATGGATTTTTGCAGGCTGGCAAACACTCACAGCAAATCCAGGGAAACAGGTGTTGACCAAGGCTTTTAGCTTTGCCAGGGATGCTCCAGCCACAATCTCCAGAGGAGGATTTGGCCCCAGGTCCGTAGAATGCTCCTCACGAGTGATGGCCTATTGTTGCGTCCCACGATCAGTGTGGTGTCCGTTGAGGATTTAGGCTGAAAATTGAAATGAAGTTCTCAGGACTCCAGTTTCGAGCCTAAGTTAAAGATACAGAAGGGCTCAGAAAGCCACAGCTTGTCGTTCGGACACGCAATTTTGTGGTGGTGTGGAATTCTAAGGTATTGCTTCTCTTTCACATTAAGCGTGAGTCGCTGCGGTTACAAGCTCAGTCACTTTGTTACCTTATGTCCTCCAGATTGTGTCACTGATCCAAGCTGTTTCTAATAACCTGCAGTAGTGCTCAGCACGCATTATCTTTGGATGCTAAGGAGTGTAAAAATTAGGCTTAGTAATTTACATCCGTGAATTGCCACTGGAATAAACAGTCTGGGCAAGTAAAGTCAGAACGGTGCTATTCTGGTTTTACACCTCCTATGTTAAGAAAGGAAAAGAACTGAAAGCTTTTTTTAAAATCCTGTCTCTGTAGGCAGCCAGCGAGACGTTTTAGTGATGGTTGTACCAGGGGGAGAGGGAAGGCTTTCCATGAGCACGACTTTGTCAGGGCTTGGATGGGCGTAGCGGTCCCAGGGAGATGTGCTGTCAGCTCGTGCTCCCTTTCCCATCCTGCCCGGGGGTCTCAGCATCCCAGCTGTGTCCTGACAGCTCCTTTTATCGTGAGACTGGACAAAAGAACATTTTTAGACTATAAAATCAGGCTTGTGAACTTGTATCTCTGAAAGACATTGGGGTTTCTTTATCTCTGTGTAGCGAAGGGCTTTCCACGTTGCTACAACCCACCAGAAACTACATCACAGTTACGTTATGACTGTGATATTCTGCTCCCCACGTAATTTCCCTACTGCTGGACATGTTGTTGAGTGAGAGAAAGGGGAGGAAGAGGGCTGTCTTGCTAAGTGTATTTCTGTTTCATTGTCAGCAATGAACAAAGCATAAAATAGTCGCTAAAGAAACTGTTGTTTTGGTACAAAGTGATGTATGCTGTTTTCTTGCTGAGGAAAGAGGTAAAACAAAACAACTAGAGATGAAAATGGATTGTTTTTCTCCCAGCACAGCATTCGGTAATATGAAGACGTGAACCATAAAGTGTGAAGTAGTGTTTGTAATAGTGGCTGGCTACCTGACAGCAGCATGGACTTGCCTCCTCCCATATGCTCTCCAGTCTAATGGGGCTTTGTAAGAGACAGGTGAAATTAAGAAATATTGGTTCTTAGCAAAGTGCTGAAATTCTTAACGTATAGCCAAGTCTCTTCTAGAAGTGTCTCTGGATATCAGGCTACCATGCTGTGGCAGGATTGAAAATGCTCTGAACAACCCTAGTTGCTGAATTTGCATATATCTGTTTCTGCTCCGAGGCAGAGGCTAACGTTGGGTTTTTTTTTTTTGTGATTTTGGAGGCTTTTTTGGTGTGTGTGTGGATTTTGTCGTGTGCATGTGTTTGTTGTTGGTGGTGGTGGTTTTTTTTTTAAAGAAAGAAATGGAAGCAATTGGAGCTTTAAGGTGCTTGGTAGGAGCTTAAACATGAGTGTTCTTCTGTTTCTTCCATGTGAGTATCTGATTGACAGAAGGAGCAAAATCTTAGAGATCTCAAACTACTCAAATGTAAATGAGCTTTCACTGACACTTCACATGTTGAATAGTTTGTATATTCTTCAGGTCACACTCAGGATGGTGTCCATCTGCAAGTGATTCCTTTAAAACAGTGCCTCCATCTGTTCACCCTGGTGTGGAAGCAGCATTTATTTCTGCTGGACCTGGAGGGCTCCTCCGGGTGAAGCGGCAGGGTTCAAACCGCCGTGCTGGGAGCTGAGTTCTTTCAAGCAGCGATGATTTGATTATGATCCTTCTGGATGTTCTCACTCTGCCCAGGCCATTGAGAGAAGGATGAAAACGGAGGGGATGGCCATGGGACTTGTCTGAAACAAGCTTTCGGCTGAGTCCGTGTGCTGGCTGAACAAATCAGCGGGGTCTGGGATTTCTCCCTGCTGAGTAGAAGGGGATGGATTCAGGTACCATGCCAGCCACTTATCCTCCTCTTCCAGTCACAAATGTAAATAAATGTTCTTTTTCTCCTTGTACCCCTGTGGAGATTAGAGTCCCGTCATCTGGATTAAAAATATTTCTGCATGATTGAGCTCAGTCCAAAGGTAAGAACCTGCAAAAACTGAAAAACCTAATAGCGTGCTTGTAGAAGGAATATGGTTAGTAGAGCCGTAACGGGCCGTGTGGTCAGGGTTGCCCTCTTCTGGTCTTTCCACAGCTGCTAAAGTTGCCCAGAATAGGGAATATATTCTGCTGAAATGCAAAGCATCTGGGTGAGGGATGATATATCATTAAGCAATGAATTTTGGGGAAACTTTCCTCTTGCAGGTGAAATGCAGCATCCATCTACCCTCTGAAGAACGAATCCCAGACAGCACCAGCATCTGGAACTGGTTTCTCTTTGGGTGGTGTGTCCATCTCTGGGTTAAAATAAGGAGGTAATTTACCTCTAAGGAGCTGTAAGTGAGGATGGAATGACTGATCGGCTTTGCTCGCTGTTATCCAGAGTTGTCATTTCCAAAACAGAACAGAGGGGTTCAACCAAATATGAATGCAAGGGTATGCCTGGCAAACAGTGAGGATTGGAAACATCTCTACTGTTCCAGCACTAACACAGGTTTCATTAATAAACATTATCTCTTACTGTTTGATCTGATGGCAGTTTAATTTTTGGGGTTCCTTCCAGAAAGCAGTGTGTGCCTTCTGTCTCTGGCTCTCCCTACCTTATCCTCACAGGAGAGGGAGCACCTAATTAAATTTAATGTTCCAACCTAGAAACAACCTCCAGTTTTTGCTGCCGTTTCACAAACTGGAGTGAGAGAGTGAGGGGGAGATGAGAGAAAGCAGTGATTCAGACAGAAGTTACGATTTTACAAAGAGGAGGAAAAAATGGGAACACGTTATCCTTCTCTAATTATTGCGGCATTGCTTAATATCTCACTTTTCTGGGGGTCATATAGCAAGCTGTAGAGTACTCGGGGCTTTGATTTCAGGTTAAAGATATGAGCATCCTTATTCTCAAGAGTGTAGAGTTCTCCATACCTTCTCAAGGCACGGAAGGGGTAGGTGCAGAAAATTTAGAGTTAAACAAAGAATACTTCAGAAGATCATCGGTATTCAGCTGTTTTCACCTTTTCCTTCCCATAATGGTCCTGGTAGGCTCTTTGATCCTTTGGCAGCTAGGAAAGGCACCCACTGCTGCCTGTTAAAAATGACATGTTAGTGGAATTACAGGAACTTCATTTCAATTATTGGCTGAGAAATAATGAACGGTGAGTTTTAGGGAAAACCTGACTAATAAGAGACCTTAAGCAACGTGAGTTTTTAAAGCTGTTTTATGTGCCTTTAATCTGCCTGAAGATTATAGGGTGACAGGATTTCTAGAAATGGGCAGGATTGTTAAAATAGTGTGCGGAGATCCGCTGTGAAATGACTACTTTTATCATAACCCCTCAAAGGGACCTCTCTTTGTGCTGTTGGGAGATAAGCGTAGGTTGTACCTGGGAAGTTATAATAAATGCTAATTGACTTTAAGAATTACTTCTAAAACTGCTGCTTTTTCTATTTCTAGGGAGGAAAGAAGGGGAAGAGGGTAGAATTGTGACTCCTTTGAATGGTGACTGAGCTAATTGACAAAACATATTATTAGGCTGTGTGTGTGAAAATATTTTTCTGGGCTTTGTAATAGATTCCTCTAGTTTACAGAAACATGCTTTGTCTAGAAACAGCTATGGTTGCATGAGAACCTGTTTCACCCACCCACATGGTTGAAAACACCAATATATCAAGAATGAGGAAAAATGACCCCATTTTTCATAATTTTCAGCTGCTTTCACAGGACCTGCTGAGGTGTGTGTTTCCTTTGCTTGCAGCAGGTTTAAAAAAGCAAACATGTATCCTGCTGGCACCCAGTGTGCACAGGTTTTCTTGGCTGTGTAGGGAGTTACACTGCTCTGGCAGTGAGCTGAGATGCTTTCTCACAACTGGCAGGTTTGCAGGTCTCTCGTGGTGACATCTCATAATTTTTCTGCTTTTTAAATGGGGTCCTGGGCAACAACTGTGGCTATTCTGGCTGGCTGGTTAAGTTTTGGTGCCTGTGTAGCTTTGGTCCTCTCTGTAGGTGTGATGAATGGGGGATGTAGGATATGTAGACAGCCTTTAAAAAAAGGCACTCTAAAGAGTAAAAGGTTGGGTCACCTTTTGGCATAGGAGATCAAGGATGAAGAAAATAGTTGTACACAAATTCTACCTGTCTAAAAGCTTATGAGATAGTAGCCTGGCAGAGTGGCCTAATGGAGCTGCTTTGTCTCAGCCTGGTATCTTCAACTACACTTGCCAACACAGTCCCTTCACCTTCTAGGGAAATATTTGCTGTTCTTGTCTCAGGTTCTTGTGACAGACATCCTCACTTTCCTAGAAGCAAGGCAGGTTTGTCCCTCCCAAGAAATAACCAAGTCCATTGCCTCTTTGTCACCCTTCATGTGTTTTGTTGGAGGTGTAATCTTTTTGCTCTCTTTTACTTCCTGTACTTTGTAATTAATTCTGATAATGAGATACCCAGTGCCACACAGAGTATTAAAAAAATGCAGGCAGTATTAAGCTTTTGGGAAATTGGTCCCCCTCCTCTATGCTGTTCCAGTCTGATGGATGTCATTGCCAGAAACGCTGTGCCAAGGCTTCCCTTTGGATTTTGTGGCTGTCCCAGGAGCAGGTTCTGCTCCTGTCTATGGTCTCCCATCCTGGGCAGAGGGAAGGAAACCACATACTGAAGCCTACTTTTGATGGAAGGAGCAGCATCTACAATAGCTAAATGTTCCCCGTGGGCCTTTACAACTGTCAGGGAAAAAACAGCGTGTTTTCTTGTGAAAATTCTACTTCAAGCATGTGCAACATAAACAGTGCTCCCGCTCTTCTCCCTCCCTCGTGTCCCCATGCCATCTGAAGAGCTTAATGAGGCTCAAGTAAGTGGGAGGCTGAGAGATGCGGCTGTCAGCATCCCCATAGGTGGAGTGAGCTCTTCTGCCAGCAGTGACAGCAGGAGAGGAGAGCGTTGCCTGTATAAGTACTTATTTGATGGTTCATGCGCAAATATACTGGAACCAGGTTGGTTTTTTTTGTAGTTTAAGTTGCCCACGACACCTTTACTGCAAACACTGTGTAGCTGCTGCCAAGCCCCTCCGTGGGTCTCGGTGTCTCTCCAGGAGCAGCATCGCCTGCTAAAGGTGAGAGCTGGTGCCTGCCTTTGCCCTACTTGTGAAACTTGTGTTTGTGCATCCATCCCATAGTATTCATTCCCCCGGAGCAGGCTTTCAAGTAGAACGTCATTCTGCATAAAACAGCTGCTAGGGAAGGGAGAAAATACTGAATCGCTGATGTTAATGCGTGATGCAAAGTGCCATGTGCCACAGAAATTTCGGTATTTCTGTGTGGGGACTGAGCTTTGTGCTTCCAGGCATGGCAGCACCACCCGCTACTGGGGCTGGAGGAGGTAGAGGAGTTTGTGAGGAATAATACATTCTCACCGACATAGGTAGACTGGAAGCCATAACAGAAAAGCTGATGGTGCTGCAGAGGTGGGGAAAGCTTGAATTATGTTTTGTGGCAACAAAGAACGAACTTCTTAATTGTGACTTCAGTGACTGAAAAATACAGAAGAGGTTGAGTGAAAGTCCTGGTTGCTTGGGGAGGAGGGGAACATTCAAATTGTAAGATAGCTTAAAATTGTACCTTTTGAATTTGTGTCAGATAAGAGAGGAATATCTGAAATCCTGCAGCAATCTTGCATTAGTCTGTGTACAGTTGCGTTGTTTTGATGGGGTCCTCCTTCGCGCGGTTATACTTGCTAAATGTCAGCAGCGTCATCAGTTAATTATTACAGTGGTATTAAAAGCTTTTACACTATAAAAGCTATGAAAGCTGTAACTATTAAGCAGTATGTTGCAACTTGCAAGTTCTTTGGTGCAGGGAGATTGGTTTCTTCTGTGCTAAGGTCTCTTAAAGAAAAAAAAAAAGGAGAAAATTTGCAGTCACCTGGCATGATGAAACAGCTGGGTTTAACTGGTTTTCTCAGTACAAACTGACAAAAGAAAAAAAAAGTGAGGTTATTCACAAGGTGTAGTAAACACTTTCTGTTGATGCACTGGGTTAGAGTTTATTTGAGCTTTTTTATGTCGTTACAATAGAAATCGTGATCAGCTGTGTCTCGACAACAGGAAACTACTCATTACAAGTAGGGAAGTACAAATAGGGAAGGTAATTTCTCTCAAGTCTTAAAAAATAAGTGTCTTGCAGGGCATCAGGAGAGAGAGGGTGTTCTAATGGAGATATGGCATTCAAAACCCAACTGGTTGATTAAAGAAGTATTTCCCTGGTTTTTTTTTCCTCCTTGTTCATGTGAGGAAAATAATAGAGCAAAATCCTTCAGCTGTAATTCTAGGTGCGTGAGTATGCTTTATTATACAGAGGACATTGGCAACTGTGGGACCAGAAATGTGGTGATCTTTGAAAGTTATAAACCCTCCCACAGGATTGCTGGCCACAAAAGGACATTTGAGACCTGTACGTGCTTGTATTTTGGATGCAAGATGTAGAAATAATTTGTGATTTTGCTCTTTAATGTTCCATACATTTCAGATCAGAAGATAGTGAGAACCATGCCTGTGTATTGTACTGGCAGCAAACCCAGTGAGATCTCATACCCGCTCCTGTACTGGGACAGGCAGAGCACGTGGGGAACGATGTGCTGCACTTCAGTGCCTTTTCAGGTTGCAGAGAATGTAGAGCAGACATTTTTAGCTGGCCAGCTCGGTCATCTTTTGTGACCTAGTTCTTCTCAAGGAAGAACAGGTTCTCATTTACAGGTAATAGCCTGTGGTCTGCACTCACGGTTTCAATATAGCTGCTGCTGCTGAGGCACGGCTGACGGAACATAAAGTGGTTTTAGCCTCAAATTCCTAAACTTCTCTTCCATGGCAAGTTACCTTTGCCAATGGTGCTCTGTCCCTTTTCCCTGATAATTTCTGAAGCAGCTTAACAACTTCAGCCAAATTCCAAACAGGAGTTAATCTTGGGTAAAATGTTGGAAGGGTGGAGAGGGGGGACAGTAATTAGGAAGGAGTCACCCAAATTAGGTGGCTCTCAGCGCTCTGCTCTGGTTGAGTCGGGTCAAGGAGCTGCAGTTTGTGACAAGGAGATGCTGTGATTGTGTTGTAGGAATGCAAGGAGATAAAAGGGGCAACAATTTAGAAGTCTAGCTTATTTCTGCTGAATATCACATCATGGTTTTGGTGGTTAGTTTTTTCTATTGGCATGTTTTAATGATGCTATGAGTTCACTATTAATTAACTTTTCTTCAGACTGCTTTATTACTTCTAGCCGCCCTTTCGCTGTGACCCGTTTTGAGGAGCAGTCTCCTGGTCCAGCAGTCATAGGTGTGTGTTTGGGCTTTTCTTTTGCTGTCTGTGGGCCCTGCTGAAAGGTGGGAAGGTGTTTGCTGTGTTCTGGTTTGCAGTCTTACATGGCAAATACTTTTTTGCTGCTCTCCAAAAGGGTAGGTCTAGCTCTGAAACTACTTTTGTGGTTCCTTTCAAATTGGCTCTGTATTTAAGCACTAAGTTATACCACATTATATTCAGACTTCATGGGTGCGGATTTGAGCGGAGTGTACCCATCCCTACAAGGACTTCTACACAACTGCTCCAAAAGTTCATTTTGGACAGCACACTTCAATTTGAAATTACTGGTTGCAAATATGTGGAACCAGTGATTTGTAACTGAAGGGCTTTCAAAATTTTCCCAGCAGTGGCGACTTCTAAAGTCCCCTTGGCTCACCCTTATTTGGCCTCAATTAAATAGGAAAAAAAAAAAAAAAAAGGCAATGAAGTCAGTGGAGACTTCTTTGGATTATGTTGTGCCAGTCAACTCCGATATTCCAGCTAGTGAAGTCAGGTTGAAGTTGGTATTTTCAGTGCACTGTTGTAAAGGGATTTTTTTATTACTGGGAAAAAAAAAAACCAACCCAAAACAAAATTAAAAAACTGCAACCAAAACAAAAAATGTCAACACTATAAAGCAAAAACAAGTTAAACCCCCAAGGCTCTCCAAAACCAAACTCAACCCGAAGAAAGAGTTCCAGGTGGAGTTGGGTGTGATTTGACTTTTGCCTACGCATTTTTTTGAGTGTCTGGTTAGAGACGTTTCAATGAGTAGAGAAAAGCTCTGCTTTGACAGCCATGTAGTTTGGAACAAATGTAGTTTCTACTTTTGCTTTTATAACTGGAGTTGTCTACAGGCATCACAGTGCTCGGTAGTTTTGCTTCAGAACAGATGTATCTGTTTCAAGGCTTGTGCTCGTTTGCGATTCTAGATTTGCACACAGTTGATTATTTCCTACCTGAATGAAAATAATCTCAGGCAATATTACAGATGCAACTTCTACTGCAAGACAGTGTACATCTGTAAACATATTTTCAGCGAATATTTGTACACAGAGTTGAATGTTTTCTTTTTGCAAAAAAAAAAAATAATTACCAGAAAAGTACCAGAAATTACTGCGTTTGTACACCTGGTACCTGAGTGATTAGATAAGATTGCTTCTCGATTTTTAGAAAGTTTTTGCTGTTTGCTAGCTTGTTGCCATGGTGGCACCAGTTTTGTTTCTGTGAGTTTAGGCTGTGAGTTCGTTGCTGTGAAGGTCTATTGGTACTGTATGGGCTGCTCAGAGTAGAGACTGCTTGAATGCTCATTGTTTAATTAGGCAAGCCTGAAGATCTTGTACATAGAATTGGAGGATAAACATTTAGGTGCTTACCAGCAAATTGCTGTAGCTCTGTCCCCCAGATCCAGGAGTTTTTAACTTATCGGTTCCAAATTGCATTCTTTTTTTATTCACTATTTTTTTGTGAGGATAACAACCAAAGGTCCTGTCATCTTCTGAAGAGCAGAGACCTGGCTGCAGTTTGCTTTCCTTTTGCTCCAGGGAAGTGGTAGGCATGAAGCAAAGTATTCCCTCAGTCCTTTCTATCCTCATCATTTCAGGAGCTGGATCATTTGACTGAAATGGGGCATGTATTTAATGGAGCTAGATCTTCTGGTTATGGCTATTATGGAGGAGGTGATGGGGTAACTGAGAAGTTCTGGATGAATGGAACAGTGTGAAGCAAACCTGCCTGTCTCTGCTTAACCATCTGATAATGTGTTTAGACAATTGAATTTGTGACAGTGAATGAGGAATGGAAGAGTTTGGCTTTGTGGAAGTACTTCAAATGAAAAGTGCTGAATTCTACATAGTTTTTGATGTGCTGATGATAGCTGTGCTTTTGCTCCATTCTGCTGTAAGTTAAGTCTGGAAATCAAGGTTACTTGGGTTGTCTGTATTTTCTGCAGAGTTGGAAAAAAATTTTTTCTACTTACTGGCTGTGCCCTGGTGTCTGTTGTGGTCTGTAGAGCTTGGGGACTTGGAGTTTGGTTTGCTGATCAGGAAAACAGCTGATGATACCTAGATGTAGTTGTTCCACTGTTGAATAGAAAAAGTGACATTTTTAATGAGACCTCATTTCCTGTGGAGGACGTCTAAACAATACAAGGCACATGAAAGAGAAATTAATTTTCCTGGCACAACTGAGGTTGTTTCTCCTTCTCATGTTTGCCTACATGGAGAATGCTATACAGAAGGAAAGCAAAGGATCCAAGGTAACAATTTAGGATTTTTTTTTGAGCTGCTAAGAGTACCTCACTGTTCTAGTAAGAGCACTTTTTTAATACTAAGGCCTGCAGCACCGATTTTGTTAGTGGGAAAGGAAAGCACAGAAATCTCAAATGTCATAAGCAGCAGAATGCTCCTTGTTTCTAAGAGTTAATCCTGCAAATACATACAGTTTACCTTGTGATTTAAGACAAACTTTAGATTTTTCACCTGGGTGTTACATTTCCATTGTCACTTCCATTCAGCACTTGAACCAGCTGATCCCAATTCCCTCACTTTGGTTTCCCAATTACTTGCAGCTGCAGGAGGTCTGAATGATGACTTTCTGAATATTGACAAATTCTGCAAGTGTTTCGGGGTAGGTAAACAATAGATTTTGTGACTCTTGAGTTTAGTAAAGCTTTACTGGCTTAAAGGCTTTGTGAAAATCACTAGGAATTAGGATTTGATCTGCACTTCCATTTGTAGCATGTGTAGGGTCACAGCTGTGAGTGCAAAATCGTCAGAGAAAGTTCAATGTGTAAAACCTCAAACATTCAGCAGCATTATTTACTGTTTGCTGGCAGTTTCTCTCTTGCACAATTGCTGCGTTGTCTATAGTAACATGATCTCAAGTTGTGCCAGGGAGGTTTACATTGGATATTAGGAAAAACTCCTTCCCGGAGATGGGTTACCAAGCGCTGGAACAGGCTGCCCAGGGCAGTGGTTCGGTCCCCATCCCTGGCAGGGTTTGAAAGACATCTAAATGTGATGCTTAGTGGTTTAGTGGTGGACTTGTCAGTGTTGGGTTAAGGTTGGACTCTATGATCTTGAAGGTCTTTCTCAACCAAAATGGTTCTATGATTACTGCTGGCAATCCCAGCAGCGGGAGAAAGGGATGAAATCGCAGTAATGGGTCAGGGATGGTGTGCGCTGCATGGAGGCAGCTGCTCTTGTGGGGTATGAATCTGTCCTCTCCTAGGAGACCCCCAATCCTAACCAGCCCCAACCCTTTGCAGTCCCCAAAGGGTGTGTGCTGCTCCACAGCCCTGGTGAAGGACATGCCATACCAATACCGCCATTTTTCTTAACCACTGGGAAAACTGAGAAATTTCTCTGCGGGATGTGTTGTGCAGCTTTGCTTGGATAAACAAAGTCTCCTTACAGTGCCCTGGCACAGGTTATCTATCTGTAGAGCAGAACTTATGTATCCTAAAAACTGAGATGAATCAACTTTGGCTCTATAAACCACAAAAAGTAGATTTGCTGGAGTTTTTTAGAGATGGGCCATAGCATTGCATTTCAAAATGATGACACTGATTTGTGGGAAGCATTAGAAAAATGAGGAATTTTCCATTTCCACACTATTGGTGGAATTTCTCTGTTCAGCCTGGGAAGCAGTGGCTACAGCAGTCGCTTTCTGTGATGTAAAGCAGACACACCTCTATCTACCTCTGGGGGGAACTGATGCTGTTTAATTTGAAAGACAGTTTAAAGTCACTTGTATTCCTCTAGAACAATCAAATCGTCCCTGAGGATTTCTTGAATTACAAGATCAAGTCATTGCTTGAATGCACTGAGCGTTGAAGATATTCCTTGGGAAGCTGCTTGTCTTCCTGGTTGCGTGAAGGTAGAAGAAATCCTGGCTCTCCTAATTGAAGCTCGAATAGCAGGGGAAGATGATTCGTGTTCCCAATGGCCTGCAGCGTGTCTGTGCGCGTGGCGGCAGGGAAGAGCACGCCAGGCAGGGGTGGCTGTGGTTATTTCCCCACGTAACTTTCTTTTCCAGATGACGCTGGAAGCTGCAGGTGGTGGTGGCATGTGGTGGGCTCCTCTGGAAACAGCGACAAACCAAATGAATGTTTTACTGTCACGCTGTTTCTTTTCCTCCCAGTACCCCATGATGGTCTGTCTCCAGAGTGCTGCTTGCTAACAGCAGCTGCTGGTGGAAATTGTTATCAGGCCTTTGGTATTTTAAATTCAACAATCTTCAGATATGGGGGTTTTTTTGGGGTGGTTTGTTTTTGTTGGGTTTTTTTTTTTTTCCCCCAAGTACCAGATACTTAGTGTGGGGGGGACATGGAGAAAAGAGCATAGGAATTTTAAGTAAGCAAATGCTGTGTATTTGACAAAGGATGGCTCCATCTGAGGCAGCAGAATGAAGCATCTTCAGGAAATGTGTTTCTGTATGTTGTGCTCCCCTGTAGCCCCAAATGTTTCTATAGTCAGCCCTTAAATGTGCAGCAAAGATGCTTTTGTGGAGTCACTCCCTTCCCAGTGGCTGCTTTGTATTTAAGTCACTACTAAGCAGGGTCAACATAAACTTCCATGGGCAGGTGCACAAGCAAAAGGCTTTCTGAGTCTCTTCAGGTTTTTGCACTAAAATGAGCTCTGCCATTCTAATTGTGTTTGCGTGAAAGGATATTGCTGCCCTTGCACTGCCAGAACTGTGGAAGTGATAAAGCCGGGAGATTGTGTAACGCTTGTGGATGGGCTGAAGTAGTTTGGCACTTCTGGGTTCTGTTGTATGGAGCTGGTAATTGTCTAATGTCTTACTCCCTCAGAATGCAGTTTACCAAGAGATTAAGTGACATTTCTGCTGGTGAAACTGTTTTAAAGCTGGTGACTTGCAATGCCACAACAGGTTGAAGTCCCAGCATCTCATCTACTCTGCCGTTGGAACCAGGGATTGTTTTCTGACACAGTTGTGAAGCAATCACTGTTGTTGGGGAGATTTTGTTTTTGTTTTGGGTTGTTTTTTTTTTTTCCCCTCCTAAGTGTTTATGATTTCTCAGGAAGATCACAATTTTGCTGGTCAAAGTAGCAACAGGAGGGAAGGATCTGCACAAGAAAGAGCAGAAAGTTAGTGGTGGTTTGTTTTGGTTTTTTTTTTTTTTTGATGTTTTGGTTTTTGTTTTGGTTTTTTTTGTTGGTTGGGTTTTTTTGGGTTGGGTCTGTTCACAAGCCCACACGAGCACTGGAAATGGCACAGCAGTGTGGGTGGGCAGGGTGTTAAAGCCGATAAGAGCTCTGGGATGCTTCGATATCTGTAAGTAGGAAGGGAGGAAGAGGGGAAGCTCACAGTGTCGTGTGTATTTTGCTTTTTAAATACCAACTGTCCTTTCCACAGCCCTAGAAGGTTTATCAAATTAACTCCCCTCTCTCCCCACGCATAGTTCTAGCGTCCGCTTGTATTGCAGAAAAAATGCAATTAAACCCTTGCTGTCACTAAGGCATCTGTACAGTAAGAATGCTTCTTCATTTACAGCGGTGGCAAGGCTGCTATCTGCAAACTTATACCATCTAATTTTTCCTCCGTTCCTGATTCTATAGTTGACTTTTCAACTGAAATTTTCAGCTTCGTAAATTAAATTTAAGCAGTATTTGTTTGTTTGTTTTTTCCACCTAAACTTATCAGTGAAAAGGGGAAGCGAGGGGCAAAAGCACAAACAGTGCTTTCTGCTACTATTTCTTGATTTGAATTCTGTGATGCTGTTAGTATTAAAAACCATGGAGGAGTCTGGAAGGTGAAACCTGGAGCTGGCACTGCTGGTGAGAGGTGAAAGGAGGGCAGCTGATGTAGGCTGTGGTCAGTTGAGTACCGCAGAGGAGGAGAGACAATATGGTTGTTTCAGGGGTAGATAATCCCTTCAAGGAGTATTAATTCAACTGAAGGGTTTTAGAAAGTTGTATTAAAATCGTTCTTCAGAAAATACGCTGTCAGGGGCCACTTTTGAAGCCAAACCACATTTTCCTAATCCACTGAGCAGTTGTTAAAGGAGATCTTCAAGCTGTCCTGTCTCTCCGTGTGTGTGTCCTGCTCCTAATGTCCTTGGCTACTTTTATTCTTTTATTTGGCTACTTAATTCTTCCTGGTACGCAGTGTTAAGGAGGTCTGCAGACAAGCCCAAATTAGAAGTCCATCAGTACTTAAGTTTCTCACAGTTAAGTGAAAAGTATTGCTTTTATTGCAGCATTATCCTCAATGCCAGGTAGTTCTGTGAGAAGGTCTAAAAAGTAACGCTTAAAAGATTTTTTCACATAATCTAAACTGATGGTAAGTATTGTCCAAAAGGCATTACCTTTTCCAGAAATACTGCTTTTCCCTCTGGAAGAGAAATATGGTTATTCTTTTCTAAGGCAGAATTTGAAGGGGAAGATGCTCCCTTGTGAATTGGTAGATCTTATCCATGATTTTAACGTAGTCACCTACGGATGCATTTGAATCGTCTGTAGACACATCTATGCCAGGATTCCACATTATGAAAGTGTTTCCAACGTTGCTGGAAATGATTGTTTCAGGGAATTTTAAACCTAAATTGTAAGTGAAAGCTTTATAGGCACAGGCTCTGAAAGTTTGCTCACTCGTGAATGCAAACATGACAGCAAACTGTGCCTGTGAATACAACCTTACATCGGAAAATAAACTGCCATGCTCTGCAGCTGTATTCTGTGTGTGAAATGTGAGCAGAGCTGCACGTTCTGGCAAAGCCAAGCCTTAGCGTCGTCTTGCTGCTGAGCAAGAGGAGCATCAAATCAGTTCGGTGCTTCGACTCTTAGGGAGCTTTTGAGTTTGCAAAACCCAGAAACAGACAAGGGAACACTTCCAGATGGAAATCTGTGCTTGCTTTTCTGGTGCAAATGAGCCTGTCTGAAGTAAAAGTAAATAAGTGGTGCAGGATCATAGAATTTGATTTATTTGAATGCAATATTTCATATCGTAGGAGAAAAAAAAAACCAATAACTCTTTCCTCAAAAGCAGTAATTGTCTTGAAAATTCCTGTTTGCTGTTGTATGATGAACAGTTGAGATCTCAGAGGCAGTTGGTGTTTCCAGTACTCTCTGTGATGTTTCTCCTGGCAAAGCAGAAAGTAGAACATCACTCCTATAACCTTTCTCTCTTCATAGATGGAAGGATAAAGATGGTGGTGGGATGAAGTTTGGCTGGCAAGCTAAGGCTTTTGCCTCTTTCAGGTAGAGCAAGTGTGTTATTTGGGTTAGAACAATACCACGACTGTTTTGAAGAGTAATTAAAATAAATATTTACCTAAATTAGGTAAACTACATAGTTCTATGTGGGGAAAGGAGATACACAAGTCTTAAGACTCGAAGTTACTTTTTTCCTCTTAGTCTGGAGTTGTCAGTATCTACAGTCTGTCTCCCTAGTTAAGTCAGAAGTAATCAAAGCGAACGCTTGGAGCCTTGTATTTAAAAAAACTGTGACACCTTCATGAATGAGACTGGTTTGCTGGTGGGCAGGCAAATTTAAATTGGGTGAATCGATAGCAACTGCTTTTTTACCTGTCTAGGATAGTGAGTATAAACTTGGTGGGTCAGTATTCTAAAATGGGTAATTAAGATACCAGCCAGGGACTTTGTTAAAAGTACAGTGTGTGTTACCCCACTGAATGTATGCCATCAACTGGAATATTACACATTGGGGTTACATATTAGGATGTAACCGCAGCGAAGAGATGCTGTAGCCCTTGCACATAATCAGAGATGTCCTGTCCCACGGTGCCCTGCTGCTGCCTGTATCATCAGCACAGGAATGGAACTGAAAAAAGAACCCAAGATACCTTCAGGTAACTTGGGCATCATTTTTGGCTGATGCAGTTTCTAGCCCATGTTTTAGAAACCAAATGATACCAAAAGCGAGATGATCTGTAATTCTTCAACTTTCCCCTCCAAAGTGTCCCTGTCTCATGAGGGCTCCCTGCAGCAGCCCTCTGGTCAGGCACAGGAAACCAAAGTTTTAGCAGGTAAATTAGTGTCATGCTAGCAACAAATCTTAGAGTAGTATTTGAATTCCTAGCATTAATCCTAAACTCTCAGGCTCCTAGCATGTTTCTAGAATCTCATTCATCTAGGGAATCCATTACTGATTCTCACTGTGGACTCTGCAGTGTACAGTCTAATACAAATCCCAAAGAAATTAAGGGATTTAGCACAATAACATGAATTTGTTCAGATTCTGGCCATCATTTAGGTCTCCAGGGTGCTATGATAATACAAGTACATGGAAAGTTGCAGATTCAGCTGGGTATAGTTTTCATCTCTGGCAAAATGAAAAAGGATGAAAATCCATTCCAGGAGGCTTTTTTTGGAAAAGGCCTGATTGATTTCTTAGCCAAAAAGATTTAAGACTTGGAAAACACTTTGTACTTGCCTATAAATGCTGGTGCTGAAAGGCAGCAATTTTAGTAATTTAAAGATTAAAATAAGAATACAGTCATTTAGAATCTAATGATGTCTCTTTACATGCCTGTGGTGTGGGGGGTTTCAAGCAGATCATGCTTTTTTAGAAGTCATACAGAAAAAGAACATAGGGTTAATTAAAAAAAAACTTAACAATAAAAAAAGGTAAAGAATGGGTGGTTCCGTAAACTGGTTTGTGTATCTCTTGGCAACCTTTTCAACATATCCTGTTAGCCAGTGGCTAGTATATGTAACAGCTTAAGAGTTCACGAAGGCCACAAAGATCATCAAAAACAAGTGAGAGCTTTTTTTGTCTGTTGTAGAAAACCACATGTGAATGGAAAGAATTATGTGAGCTTTGTCAGAGCCTAGAAATATGTTAAGCTAACTGAAAAAAAAATCCCAATCTGTTAAATAAACAAACTAAATCCCCCTGGTAGACCCACTTATTTTAAAGTATGCAAATCTCCTCTTTTTGAGAAAATCTTAAATGACTAATGGTAGTTCAAAATGATGGGGGGAACTGGTGGCAGGGGGGAGGGGGCATTTACTGAGCTGTCTTACAGGAGGTTTTAAGTTTGCTATCTGGAGCAATAGCCCCAGCACTCAAAACATAAATGCAGGGTGGACCAGCAGAGGGGAAGCAGTCATCGTGCATCATTTATACTTCTCATTGACACATCGCTCTTCAATTAGGAATAAGTATTGGAAGTCCTGCTTGCACTAGTATAAGTAAATCACGAAGTAACCCGCAACATTTTAGTAGTAACAAGTAAAAGATTGAACTTTTGAGCAGAAGACTTCATTTCCATAACAGAGCTCTTCAACTTAACTTGGGTGGATCTGTAGTGAAGGGTTGTTGAAAAAGAAAGCAGTATGATAGTGTGGTCCACTGGGATTTAGCAAAGTAACCTTAAAAAAAGACTTCAGCTATTTTTGTGCTTTACCAGTTCTGTTACTGCATACTCCAAAGATCATAAGTAACACATTGTTGTCCTATAAAACAAGGTATATACCTAATGTTTTCAACAAGTTTCTGTGCTTGCTTGCTTCCTAACCAAGCACTCCCACCTGTTGTCTTCAGTACGTTACCTATTGCGTGCCTTGCGTGAAAACGGAGCAGTGGCTGCTCTCTGTATCCATGGGTTTTCAGGCTGTGAAGGAAAAGCAATAGCTATTACCAGTCCAAGTGTAATGCAGACCAGCTTCCTGAATTTTACAGTTAGCAGAAAGAGGATAGGATCTCTCTTACTAGCTATGTGTATGAATATACTTATCTTTATGTATATTTAAAACAAGTAAACTTTCAAAGCCAAGGTAAGAACCTGAATGCTTTCTGTGCATCAATAATATTGTGAAATTCTCCCAAGATTCAGTGAGGGAAAAAAATCTCCGCTTATAGTAACTAATAAAGGTACTTAGGAGTTACTAATTCTAGATTATTGATGCTTCATGTCAAAACAGTAACTTCAAATTGGAGGAGGTCAAATGGAAGCTTGTTAAATGAAGGGGTTTAGAGCAAGTATACTTGTTCTTATGTTTCTCATCATCGCTGCCTTATCTGTTAAATACGGCATCAATTTGACAGTGCTGGAAATCAGATTCTATTTAATAATTGCTCAATTTAATCCGTACCAGCATGCTAGTCCACTGACTTAATCGAAGATATTAAATCACATAGTCAACACTTTTAGTATTATAAAGTATGGAACTGGATGGATGGAAAGTTGGTCCAAGTGGGTACAAATTTTTTCATTCACTACTGAATCTTGCAATGTTTATTGCTAAAGCTAGAGAGGTTTAATTTAAAGTCTAGGTTTTTGAAAATGCCCTCACATAGATCCAAAAGATAGACTTTACAAGGGAATCAGTACATGGATAAAATGTTTGACTGGATGTTACTGGAAAATTATTTGTGGGTTTGAGATGCAGTGCTAGGGGTGGACTGCTTTGGAAAAGGTAGTGTACTAGATCTCATTCAGGTTTTATAGCATTACTGTAGAAGAAATGTGTTAAATGGGTCAGTCTAGGACTAACCTGGGCATTATTAGGGGTTTTTTATACCTTTCTACTGTATCACACTGGAGGCAGGTTAACTAAATTAAAGGATAATTCTTGAGATCTAAGTTTTTTCAGTAATCCTCCCAACATAAAAACAAGGAATGTGCTAATGTAGGTAGTCCATGACACACAGCTGGAGGAGGATAAAAATACCAGACTGGAGGAATTAGGACTTTGAAATGTGATGAAATAAAAAAAAAAATGGGATGTAATTTAGCATTACAGAGTGCAAGGTCATGCATCTCAGGACTAATTAGTTTTTTGCTTTAAGATTAAAAATCAGTTTGAAGTGACAAGAAGCTGTTGGAGCATTAATACCAGGGAGATGGAGATGAGTCTCTGAGATTTGCTCCTGAAAAGTGAATGTGTTTCTGTAAGGCGAGAGGGTGAAATAAAAATGCTATTATATTCATCAAAAAGTATTTCATTTGGAGTATTCTGTAAAACTATTTAATTGGGAGTATTCTGTACAACACAGGTACTCCTTTAGAAGAAAGATTACTTCAGCACATCACAGATGCAAAGGGCTAGAAGGATTGTTGGCAAAATTGAGAACTTTAAGGAGACTACGAGTGTCTGGCTTGCCTAATCCAGTGAAGCAGAGGCTAGGATGTGCTCCTTATGAAAATACATAGAGATAAGGAAAGGAAAGCATAGAAAGCTACAGCCACTCTGGGTTAGAAAAGAATGAATTAGCCAGCCCTTCACTGGCTGTGAAGATCCAGAAATGTCATCGTAGGGCTTCTAGTTTCAGAAGAAAAACATAACAAGGGCGCCCAGAAACAAGAGACAGTGGTTTCCCATCGTGACACTTTCCATGGGCTGAGGCAACTTGTTATGTTACTTTCCCTCATTGTGTAGGTGTATGTAAACTCCATTCTTGCATCCCCAGCTCTCGCATTCTCACGGTCTGTTGCCCGTTGCAAGGACCATCCTCACAACTGTGTGTGTTAGACGAAATTTTTTTCTTTGATGTGAGATCCTCGCTTTAAGACAGTCAAGCTTCTGCTAAAGTGAAACTGTGGTTTGCACAAACTACTGCAGACTCAAAGTATTTTATTTTCCTAAACAGCAACAGTGATTCACTCTTATGCTATTCTGTCCTCTCCACAATGTCTTCCAGCCATCTCCAGATAAGATGATCCCTGGTGACACTGGCAAGAAAACGGCATATTACCAAGGGATACCATGTCATGGGTCATAGCCCTCCTGAGTACACCTAGCTATTTTCTTCATCATTCAATGTAGGTTAAAAAAAAAAATCAGATCATTTAGCTGATTATCTGCTAATAAATGCTGTTATTTTTACTTCAGGTGTACAGCTCATGCTGTCATCATGAGTACAGTGTTCCCAATGGCTGCTGTCAACTCTAAGGAAAGAGAAGGTCTCTTTTCAATAGCTCATATTTTCATTTTCTTGTTTTGAGAGTTGAGTGTAATCAAATTCCATGTTTGTGATAATACTTTATTATAGAAGCATTGTGGCAGTTAGCTCTACAGACATGAGAAACTCACTGTGAAGAGTGCGCTGAGCTTCGGTGATTTTGTGAGGAGTGGGATGAGCGAAGTGTAACTGTTCTAAAAGTTAGCAGTGTAACTAAAAGTCAGGTGAAACGTGTTCAGTAAGTCAGAGCTCACCTGTCCTGCAGCTGAATTCAGGTGATTTATGGCTGTATAATCTCTCTTTCTCTGAGGAAAGACTGCAGAGGAAAGGGGAAAGATTTCATTAGAACAAAACCTGACCTGTGTAACTCTGGTTTGAGCTTTTATTTGAAACAAAGTCCACTCACCTTGATTCTTTGTAGTCTTTATGCTAATACAATTATAACTGCTGGTTAAATATTTCTTTTTTAAAAGTCTGTATTAATTATAGTCTCTATTCTGGGAAATTCTATTAGTTTTCACCACTGGTGAGTGTTTTCAGATGTAGTTAAACACCACCTTTATTCCAGCTGGGACCTCATCATCAAGCTTCTATTCATTTTCTAATCTTAAAATAGTCTCAAATTGCTAGAAATGCTGCAATACAGTCAAGTATCACAATTTTTTTCCTACCTGTGAGACAGTGGCTTAGAAGAAAAAAAAAAAAATACTTTAGGTTGATGGCCCGGTGAGAAGTCTGTCTTGTCCTAAAGTGCAGAATATGATTTAAAGCTGTTCTGCCTTCTGGGTGCAGCCCACCAGGCACGTCACTTCCATGGGGAAGCGATACACTGCAATCCTTTCTCATCGCTGGAGCGTTGGCTCAGCACCTGTGGCAAATGCTATTTCTGCCATCATAGTGCCACTGTCCCGTGTTTGTGTGGCCTTGCATACGGGCAGAAGTACCCCCACCCCCTCTGTTTCTAGCTGTCCCCATGAAGGTAATGGCCAGAAGCTGTCAGAGCATGGTTGAGGTGTAGAAGTCATCCCGGGAGTTCACAGATTCCAGAAGTGCATGTAGATTGTGAAAATGGTTGGGTATTTTCATTGGAAAAGAGCAGTCGCGGTATCAGTGAGGCTTGTTTGAGGCTGGGAAGGTGTTTCAGGGAAGATGAATGTGTGCTTGTCCTGCTCTTGTGTCTTTTTCTAAGCAATCCCTAGCAGATGTCTGACGTGCTTCAGCCATTCTTCTGTTTCTGGGCTGTGTGAAATGCTCTGTTGTCTCTTCCTTTGCCAGCCCAGGTGTGTGCTGGTCAGCTGATTGTGAGAGGACACGGGGGTAGAAAAGATGGTCTGATGCCATATTTGTTCTAAAATGTGCAGATAACAAATGAAGATGCCTGATTAGCTTATTTTTATAATTGATTTTGTGTTACTTTATGCAGTGTGCTAAGGCTTGCACCTGGAGGGTTAAAGATTTCAGATTGCCTCAGCTTAAGAGAAGGACCATGGGGCACACGCCACGAAAATGTTGCTTTCGCTCCATCTCTCACATTTTTGGCTGCAGTTCCTAATGTGTAGTTAACTGAAGTATCAATTTAATTGCAGTATAGTTCTAATTGGGTAAGTGTATTTAATACCAATTCAGTTTATCAGAAACTGAATCTAATTTCTGAATTACTTAATATAGTAATGATAATCTTTTGAAGCATCATATATTTAATGAATTAGATTCTTGTACAGATATCTTAAAATTACAATGACCTGTATAAAAATGAACAATGAATTTATTGGAAACGTTACACTCAATTGAACTGCATAGCTGAAATCTTTAGGAGGGCACTTTTTAAAAAAATCTTTGCTTCTGAGTATCTGCGCTTTCACCTGCGGGCTCTGGGAACACGTTACATTTTAATGAAGTTTCCTGTGCTGTTAAATGCCGTATGCAGCTGTACTCACAAATATCCTTCCATCTATCATAATCAAATGGAAAGGTATTTTAGAGGGCTTGATGAGGATGTGGATAAAGCAATATCACGCAGAAGGTATTTGTCTAATTTATGGAGACGGTGTCATTTGACTTCTAGTGTAAAGAGAAATCTTTTAAGCAAAGACAATTGTCGTCTTAAATTGCTGGTAGGGCCTTCTTTACAGAAGTAAATGTCCAGTAAATTAGCTTTTTGTGCATCTGAATTGCACTTGTGAGCCTAGGCTATTTCAGTGTAGGAACATCAATAGAAAGTTTGTCTAGAGTGCTTCCAAACTTTCTTGTTTTACACTTGCGTAGAAGGTGTTAACACAATCCTCCTAGGTAGGTTACTAAAAGGAAATGCTGTCCGTGGAACTATTTCAAAGCACGTTACAAATTTAGAGTTTTAGAATCTGTCCTTCACTGGGATCTCAGCTGCAGGTCCCTTTGGACGGCAACATGAAGTGCAGGTGTGCTGGGGGATAAGCAGCTCAGAGTCCCTAGTGCATGTGTCTCAGTGAACCAAGGATTAAATGATGACAGAAACCACGGTTTATGTGACAGAAAAGGGTTTCTTATTAGAATCTGGTCATTCAGTATCCTAAAAAGTGATTGCATTTAGATTCCTTCACCTTGTGCCTTTCATGTCTTAGAAAGAAATGCTTTAAGCATTTAATCCTTCCTGGCAGAGTTCAGGCTTGATGTTATTTTAAAGGAATAAGAACTGGGGGATTCAGCAAATCTTTCATTAAAAATATTTTCTGTTGGAAATATATTATTCTAAGTTTCAGCCTCAAACTGGGGATGATCGATCCCAGGGACAGGAAAAAGGCCTTGGATGATGGAACAGGAATCTTTTTCTATACATTTGTGTCCTGGTTCTGGCTAGGACAGAGTTAATTTTCACCTGGGCTGGGAGAGGAGCTGGAGCTGGAGGCACCCCTGGCTGGGGACACAGCTGGGATAGGTTACTGATCAGCCACCAGCTGGGACAGGTTACCCAGATTGGCCCAAGGGCCGTTCCATCCCATGGGACCCACCATCAGTATATAAGTGAGGAGGGGGCTGAGGGGAGGTTGCTGCTACTCGGGAGGGAGCTGGGCATCAGGATCCACAGTGAGTTACTGTACTGGAAATTATATGCTTGTGTATTTTCTGTTATTGAGTTCTTTGTTTGTTTTCTGTCGCTGTTTTATTTTCTTCTGTTATTCCCTTAAACTGTTTTTATTTCAACCCACGAGTTTTGCATTCTTTTCTTTCCCAGTTTTCCTCCCTGTCCCACAGGAGGGTGGAGGGGGAGAGTGAGAGACTGGTAGCTTGGTCCTGAGCAGGGCTGAACTACAACAGTTTGTTACCAAGCAAGTTTTGTGTAAGAAGGATCATACAGCCTGAAACTGTTTTGAAATGAAATGCGTAGTGAACATAAAACGTTGAAAATGAGTTCATTTTGCAGTCTAGAATTCCTCTAAAATCAAGAACCTGATCAGATGGTGAACTGTTCACAACCTGTTATTAGCAAATACTTTCTCTCCCTCAGAGTACACAGGCCAGCTGCCTTGTAGTCCCCAAGTGAGACTGCCCCAGGGAAATGTGGCTGATGGTAATTTTTTTGAGGTTACCTGTGATTTGATACTGGTGCAGATGGCTAAAGATGTGTCAGAATAACACCCTGAGTGGTGAGGTGTGCTCCGATGGCCTCCTTTTTAAAAAAAACCTGAACTATGTGTAGAGATCGTTGTATTTGTGTTAATGTTGCCCTAAACTTTCTCTCCTTTCCCTTGCTGTCCCCCTTTAATGCAGAGTTTAGAACAATGCAGCTGCGTGTTGTGGGTCAGATATTGGAAGTGGAAGCTTCATAGCTGTAATTGGAGAGGGACTTTTGTACATCTGCTTACATACCATAGCAGGAAAGTTGGTTAAACAGAGAAAAGGAGCTCCATAGACTTTTGAGAATTCACATCTGCTGTTATACAGAGAACTGTTTATTCCTGGCATGTATTTACTCTGTGTTTTGCTCTTTGGGCAAAGAATTTACGCAGAGGAGTCCAGAGGCTAAATGCAAGCAAATCTTCCCATCATTTCCATGTTTACAGTGTGTCGTGGAGGATAGCAGGGCTTACAGTGCGCTGTGTTTGCCCCACTTTACTGTGATGCTGAAAAGCGCGCTGGATATTGCAGTGCAAATGGTACAGCCAGGAACATTGAGGGAGAGAATGTGTGCAAAAAATGCAGAGATAGAATAAAGGAACTAGGAAAAAAATAAAAATCAAGTAGCTCAATATTAAAATTTAAATCTCTAGCTGATTGTTAGTGCCTCGACCATCAGTCAACTCGTCAAACTTTGCAAGGTCTCTTGCATAGTCCAGGTCTGACCCGAGGGCACCCGAAAGCAGAGCAGCTGGGTAACCGCTGTTGTTGCTGGGGCTGGCTTGCTCCTGACACGTTCAGTGAAGATCATGGCTTAAACTGTGTTCAGTTAAAATACATACCTTCAAATAGCCTTGACGTTGCACTCTATATGTAATTTGAAACAGTAATTGTCAGCAACAAGTAAAAGAATGTTTTGTCAGAGCGAACCTCATTCTGAGAAACCTACAAACTTGTAGCGATGAGAATTGTTAGTCCTCAATAAAAGTTATTTATACAGCCACTCCCAGGGAGTAGCTTCCAATAACCATGTTATTAAATTTAACGGGGTATACCAATTGTAACAGTCAAGCAAGTTATTACCATTATATTAGCAAATTAGAGTTTATTTGTTGATACTCAGTAACAGATGATATCTTTCTAGATAAATTTCTGATACTCAACCAGTATACAGTTGAGCTAGTACACGTTAAGTGTGCTGGCTCAAATATCAAGTAGCAGTCTTTGGAGACCTGCATAGTGCTGGAGCTTTAATTGCATGTGGTGTTCAGCAGCAATTTAAACTAAATATGGAACAGGTTGCCCAGAGAGGTGGTGGATGCCCCATCCCTGGAAACATTCCAGGCCAGGTTGGATGGGGCTCTGATCAACCTGATCTGGTTGGAGATGTCCCTGCTCCTTGCAGGGGGATTGGACTGGGTGGGCTTTGAAGGTCCCTTCCAACCGAAACCATTCCATGATTCTATCAGTATTGTTCACTATATTAGTCTTCTACAAGAAAACACTTAAACTACTGGTATTTTCTTTTTGGACCCACTCAGAATACAGGTGGGATGTGTGTGTCTAATACACACACGTACCTTTTTGTCCTTACGCATGCTGCGGGTAGTTTTCTGCGAGTGCAAAAGTAAGATGCGGTCTCTAGACCACGCTGGGTGTTAGATGGGGGTCCGCTCTGCTGCTGTGGTGGTGAAGCTTCAGAGAACGCCAAGTGCGAACAGCACTTTGCAGACTGAATGGTGGGAGCTTCCAAAGTGCACAGGGCGCTTTCTGAAGTTTAGCATTGATTTAATTTACTTCCTTTGGCTTCATCTGGCAAGAGTGAAGTAATGAAATGATTAGGAAAATGCCAGCCCAATAAGCACTTAATCTTCTCTAAAAATGATGTGTCTGTTCTAGTTAGGTTTGACTGCAACCAGATCGTGTTTAATTTTATGCCACCTTCACTGGTGTAGCAATAAACCAATCTTCCTACCCTTATTTGAGCTATTGTCTTAGTGTTTTCTGACCATGAACTTCAAAGAAAACATCTTAGCTACGGGGAGATCTTCCCTAAAACAGGAGCCCCAGCAGCACTAAAGGAACAGCAGTACAGGGAAAGGAGAAAGATCAGTAGACTTGTAGATGGTATTGGAATTCCTGAAATGGTATCTTTTGAGACAGTATTTTATTCATCCCTAAAGATAGTATGCATCAGTCAATGACTGCTTCTTGCATGAAGTTCAAACACATTAATTTGAAGTTTGTATAAAAGCTTATTGAGAAAGATAGGCTTACTAATGGAATATAAAATAAGTGAGAAAGAGCTATCTCCAGACAGGTTTTTGCTGCCTTGGTGGATGGTAAAAGTTAAAGTAGTACATAATTTAAATGACTGCATAGCTTGAATAGGTATTGTATGTGACGTTACAAAATGCTGAAATGAAGTCAGTCAATAGACAGTTCTGACTGATCAAGACTCAGGTGCAATAGTTGATACAGAATCTGGTGAAAATACACCATAAATACAATGTTAGATAATCCTCTTAAGGTACACTGAATAATTAGACCCAAGGATTTTCAGATACTGGAAGAAAAGGCATGTTATCTTTTTTTTTTCCCCACAAAAAATGAATATCCATAAATGATTTTTACTTAAAAATATAGCTAAGCACATCTTCCACAAACATGGCTAATCATTTAAGATGGATTTTTGGAATACAGAATGGCATTATTTTAGGGAAAAAAAAAAAAATGGTCCTGTAACTTAAGAAACAAATTGAGTATCTTATATTTAGACTACAAGAATAAAAGCAAGTAAGTGCTATGAATTTGCATTTTTAAAAAGGAATCTTCATTTCATCGTACTATGAATAAAGCAGGAGCCTGCTTCAAGGGTGGAAAGCCACTCAACTAATGAATTAAAAAGATTATTATCTAGAATAATAAGAAAAGATGATTTGGAATATCTATTTAAGAATCTTCTATGCTTTTGAAAACCTGTGTTAATTTTACAAGTTTCCTTGCTTTAGAATATAGGCAAGTCTGAGAACTTTTCATGTAAATAAATCTCAGTGTGTTTCAGCAGACTGAAATTAAACTGAACTTGTGAAGTTAGGGTTCTTTGAAAAAATATAGTGTGTTAACTGACTTTGTTCTGTAGTGTAAAAAGAAAATCCAATGAGATTACAGATATGTATATACTTACGCTTAAATAAAGCAATAAAATGTTAATACTGAGCTATTGGAATAGTGACAGCTAAGCTGTCAGAAGCAAAAAGATATTCTTGGTATTAAATAAAGGACATACATTCTGGCAAGTGAAGTTGGATGAGTCATCCAAGATCTGGACATTATAAATTTAAACAGATGACATTGAGTGTTAATTTTACTCCTAGGATACTTCAAAGCTATTTCACTGATCCTTGGTGGATTATGAAGTAGGGAATTAGTAAGGAATGTATGAGCCGGTCTAGGGCTCAAATTATGCGACTTGTAGGCAAGCTTTGGAAAGAGAAACCTGTAAGAATGAATTTAAGAATGAAAACTTAGCTCAACCTGACAAATTCAGGAAATAGAGCTTAAATACTTGTTCTGTATATGTTAGGATCCCAGCCACAGTGCTTGTTTTGCAGCTGAGTGGTTCCATGGGATTAGGAGGAAAATCATAAACTTTGTCAAACTCTGTTTCACATGTGGGACCAATAATTTCTGCAGAGAAGTGCTGGAAAAAAGTTATTACTGGGAAGACACTTTGTCTTGAGATGTATCACTAGACAATGCTAGACCTGCTTGATTTGTCCCTTTCATAAGATTAAGCTATGTTATTGGTGGCATCATGAGGACTGTACACGAACCCTTATGCGCTGTTAGCAATATTTTGATTATGGCAAGGGTTCCATGCAATGAACACGCAACCTTTGATTGTATTCATGCATGTGTTGTGTGTGTGCATGTGGAAACTGTGCTTGTAAGCTGTGTGTGGAAACAGGTGTGCAATGTTTCCAGCTGAAATGAAGAGCTTTTCTAAGCTGCATTCAGTTTTTTCATGGATTAACTTCATCTAGGAAAAAAACTTCCAAACCTATACATATATATATTAATCCTGAAGTGAAGTGATTTTCGTCACTGCATTTAAAAACAAGCACACACACTTTCTGCCTGCTGCCCCATCTGAAAGATCTCATTGCTAGGACAGAGAACGTGCAAAAGCGATAAAATTTAGTTAAACCTAACAAGAATGATCCATTCCTAAGCCAGGCAATTTTTACCAATATCTCAGAGGACTAGCACCTTCTGGAGTGTAGATAACCTCTTCTGCTTGCATGTCAATCTACTAATACTATGTTAAGAGTAAGATGGAAAGCAAACAAATGGAACTGTCCTGTGGCAGATGAATGATGCCTTGACAATGAGGACTGATGTTTGCAGCAGAAACCAAATCGCGTACAGGGAATGTGTTTGAGGCACTAGAGAAATCACTGATGTTTACTTCTAAAACACAGAACATCTGGATACCTTGAGAGAAGCACTGTTACGAGCACCAGAAGTAGAGAAGCCTGGTTTTCGGTGGATTTGTTTCATGGCTGAGTGACTTATCTGAATTTATGCTAGGTCTAAGCTCAGTTCTTAAACAACTGACATCAGAAAAAGATGTTATGAATGCTTTACTCTGGAGTTTATACCGTATTACAGACTGGGGAATCTATTCCTCAGTTTCTCCTGGTGTAGATACTCAGATACTCTGATAGTCTCTACACTTCCATAAGAATATGTAATAAAATTTCTCAGGGATTGACTACTTGGAGTCTACAGTCTGAAAAATAAGTTATAAATGGATTTTTAAACAATAAATCTCATAATAGAACTTACCCTAATGAGCATCTCTTCTAGCCCTTGTAAACAAGAATTTCTTTGGAAGAGATGAGAATTGAATGATCAGAAACAGTGGTGTGTTAACTTCTGGATTTTGATAGTTCCTAAGTGCTACCTCATCAAAATAGCATTTGTTTCTGTCTCTGCTTGCCTCATATTTTGTGAGGCTAAGGTCTAAACTGATGGACTAAATCTCAGCTCTTGTGACAGCTTCAAAAGGGATGTTCTACAGAAAAGTACTTTAATTTCTACTTAAAAAAAAGAGAGAAAGCTAAGTACTTATGCCCCAGAAGAAAGACCTGGAGTGTGGGACAAATGAGACTGATGTTCTTGCTGTCTCTACACCCTCCCTGCTTTAGGAATGCTGTAAATGCTCAATCAAATGATGTCTGATGTTGTGCTGTTTCCTATGTGTATCTAGAAACGCAGGATAACCGATGAGGTTTCTCACATCAGCATATTTCTTTATCCCTTTTGAGCAGTATTGTTTTCTTCATCTAGTGAGTCCGTGAGAGTTTGACATTGGATGACTTTATAAAACATTCTACTAATTGGATTTGTTAAAATAAATAAATCAAACACTAATTGGAACGTGCCCTGCCATTATTTTTGCTTACTGAATTAGATATAATGGCGTGAAGTTCTTTTTATCATATTTGTGCACTTATTTAAACACCCCTCTGGCGCACACTTCTGCAAATTCAATTATATATTCAAAGGAGGCATTCAATTTATGCAAGGCTGGTTTACATTTAATCTGGGGGCCAGTCTCAGTAGCTGATGATAGGTCTGCTCAAGATTAATTAGCATCACTCAGATGAGCAGTGGCATTGTTACAAGCCTGCAGTGTAGAACAAGGGATATTTTATCCTTCCGATGTGAGCTGTTATTTGCTTCAATATGACCCTTTTTAGGAAGGGAAAAGCTTCTTGTCTGGGTTTCATTTTGTGAAAAAGGGTCAACACCGCATGCATTATCTAACAATATCAGTCATCTGCATTTCCTTTCCTTTTTTTTTTTTTTTTTTCCTGCCCCACTTGGCAACTGTGTTTGCTGTTTAATTTTCAGCTAACCAGGGGAAAGACTCCAAGATCCCAGTTTGCTTCCTAAAAATTCTCATTTTTATTAACAATTTATGAAGATGTAGAACCCTGTTTTGGTGAATGTGTAAATGTTTTAATTTTCCTCCAGCAGCTCTGTGATACTGTGGCTAAAACAACGCGTAAGCCTGGTATCTTAAGTCATTGAGTGGTATCTTTTTCTTTCAATTTGAGGATTATTTTTTCTATGTTATATAAATAGCCCTGTTCTGCTGCCAAGCAGTTATGCTTCAGTAATGGATGACTTTGTATTAGGATGGATCTAACCTTTTTCCCCCCCCCCCTCTTTAATTTCCAGCGTATTTAGGTGTAGCTGATATTTAGGTAACCATATAGGTAGTTTGTGTCTTAGGAAATGTTGAAAATTAAACTTATGCTGACGTCAGTGAAAATAATAAGTGTGCTTGTTTTAGCGTGTTGGCCCATTTTGGAGTTACTGTCCTTGTGTAAGTGGACACTTAAAATATGTTGATAAATTTTTAGTTTAAAGTGAAATTCATTAGCGGGGGGGCTAATTGAATTTCTGAGGGTCTTGCTGCTGTGTGCTTGTGTAGCCACGTGGATCACTGGATCCCATGAGATGAGGACGAGGAGCACCTGTGCGAGTGCCATCAGACATCAGATGCACCTCTGCCCTGAGCTCGCTCAGGAGGTTATTATCCTGAACGCACACACTTGAACATAAGAGCACTTTCATCTCGAGTCAACAGTGTTCTACAGGATAAGTAGTATGCAATGCTTTGCTTAAACTCTTCTTCCTCATCCCAGTTTAGCCTCCTTAAACAGGGACTAGAGCTTGTAGGGTGTGCTCTGTTCAGCAGGGCCTGCCTGAGGAGCCCTTACTGTGCCAGGTTCCTGAGGTTCCCTGGTCTGCACGCTGGCCTCAGCGAGACTGCGTGCCCAAAAGATGGATGGAGCTCACTCTGTCTGGGGCAATGCTCAAGCTGTCTCTGAGGTAGATCCGAGCATGGTGACATGGTGCTGCAGGGTGTCCCTCAGCCCACCTGGCGCCTCTTCCAGGGGAGTGTAGGGGGAAATGCAGCCCGACTTGACCCTTGAGGCTGGGTCTGCAGCAAGAAGTGGGTGTTTGTGCTCTGCCCCACAGCAGCAGGGTGGGCTGGAGGGGCGGCCTCTGCCAGGAGAGGCTGGTGCTGCCCTGTGCCCAACATGGCTGTGTCATGGCTGCTTCCTCAAGGCCCCAGCGCGGGAGGCAGCTGAGCCCCTCAGCGACACTGGTGGCATCTCTGGGAAAATGCATTGAAGAAAGAGCAAAATGCCAGAAAGAGTGGGGAGGAATTGTGTGAGAAGCTATCCTGCAGGCGCCAAGGTCAGTGAAAGAGGAGAGGAGAGAGCACGATGCATCTTGAATTCCAGAGGTGAACCTAGGTGGAAAATCCACCGTTGCTTTTCTGAAGATGGCTGCCTGTAACTGCAGTTGTAATGTCGTGTCTGCCACGTTCTGCAAAAAAGATAGAACTAAGGCCACCTGTGATATACTTGTTAGATATGAACACAAGACACTGTGACTGTCTGTGATGTTGTGGTGCTTTCCTCCCCCTTTCTGAAGTTTCTTTCCTATTCTTTAATACAATGCATGCTGTAACAGTGTGAACAGAGGAGTTGCTGACTCTTTAGCTCACAAGGTAACATGGCTCTGGGTCCCATCTGAGTCTTTACTTCACTTTAATTCTGCTCTCTTTTGACACACTATAGCAAGAGGCGGATGGAGAGTTCCCTCCTCTTGGTACCCGAGGTTTGTGCAGCCAGCCTGCTTGTCTGAGCCTTTAAAATTGACTCCAGTTTTTTCTCCTTATCCTAGTTTCCTGCAAATTCACCTCTCCAGATTCCAGTTCTGTTGCTTCTAGTACGTTAATCCTCCTGGCTGATTGCCCTGTCACTCTGTGTTCGGAGGTTTCTCCACTAAACGTTTCTTTCTTTAAAAGGTAGATGTCTGGCTGCTACTTTTAAGGCTCTCTGTAGTTTATCCTTTCCTTTCTTATCCAATTGTACTATAAGGTTAGCTTTGACTTTCGGACAAGGCACTTTAAAGCATCCTCAGGTGTTCACTTATCAGTGGAGATTCCAAATTAATTTCCAAAAGTTCTCACTGTATCCCTTTTTTGGCTCCTCCTCGATCTTTATGTACCTCAGCATGTATAAAATAACCTGTTTAGCTGATTATACCAAGCTATCGACAGTTGCATTCCTTGTTAAATGAGGACTGCTACTCCATATTTTGCTACTATCACTTGTTTTGCTTCTGGGACTTTGTAGCAGCTCCAGTGCAATTTTCTCTGTGTACCTGAGGCCTCGTACAATTGTCTGGCTCAATCAGAGAATTTGTTTACAATCCCTTCAAAGCAATAGCTCGGAGCAGGGCTGTTGCTGTGTGCTGCGGTTTGCTGAGCAGAGGTTGGGTGGAAAATGGGGTATGACTGAAATTGTACTATTAAAGTGACTCTATCAAAATGAGAACGCCTCACTCGGAGACTGAGAGCAGTGTGTTTGATGTCATCTCTCGTACTCGCTCGCTGTGAAAAAGGTGACTTTCAGTCACATCGCATACTCCCACGCAATCCAGAACACCTTTATTTTCCCTTAGACGTTTTAATGAGCATGTTTAATATTTTAAATTTGAACTTTCTCACCTAAATTAAATTTAAAAATTAGGGAAACAGTTTAAGTGTAATCCTGCTCATTTTGACAGCCGGGAAAGCTTCACAAGTACAGTAAATTTAAAGCAAGAATTGTTAAAATACTGTAAAATAATGACAGTTCAGAAATATTTGCAGAGACTGTACTGAAACAGACAGGCAAGCTTGCAAGGGTCATAAAATCTGCTGTAGTCAGATCTATTTATAACGAAAATATAAAATACATCAAATTAAATTGTTGGGGTTTTTTTAGGACAAGTTTGACCTTTAAACTCTTCTTTAGCAACAGAGTATTTTGAAGTGTCAGGTACTCTACCCAACAAATCCTTCTAGTATATATTTAAATAGAAATAATGTGTGAAGTTTTGCAGAACAACTTAGAAAACCAGTTGCAGTCAGAGTGCACGTGAAGTCCTTTAACAGAATAAAGATTTAATAAATATTAATGACATGGTATATATTTGTGTCTGTAATTTGAGGCGTTCCATAGGAACTATGACAAGTTTGGGCTTTTTTGGGAGCTATAGAATAGAAAATGTAGGTGAAAACTAGAGAAGGCCTCAATATTCTGGATAATCCTTACTGCAAAGGACGCACGGATCACTCGCATACCAGCTGTTTATTGTGGATGTGTAGGCAATGCAGCCCGTGGGAAGGAGTAAAGAGTCAGGAACATCTCCATGCATACAACTCTGATTAGTGTCAAGAGCAACTGGCAGTTTGGCAGAGCAAGTTAGTGTTGCCTTGAGCATGGCTGAGTCCTTGCAGCTCTGAAGTGTTAGATGTGTCCGTTTGACTTTGGAGGACTAGTGTCTGCAGAGAAAAATGGTCCTCGCTTCCCCAAGAGAGAAAACCAAAGCAGTACAGAGACATTCTTGGCATGATTAAGGTCTAAACTGAAGGAGCCAGGCTGCCTGATCTAATGGATCCAGTACTGAAATATGTTTGTCAGTCTAAGTTGGGTGGATGTGAAGAGGAATGTGCCTGAGGGCAGTGTAAGGGACACCAGCGCAGGAATATCCTACCAGGGAATATCCTGACTTGATTTGTCTGCATGACACAAGTTTTGAAAATCTGTGTTGGCATACAACATTTCATTCCACTGATCGGGGGCTTCCCTTGATTCACAAATGTTCAGGCAGCTGCCGGGTTATTTATGACAGTTAACTACCTCCAAATATTTCAGGAATTGCAATAGGAAAGATCACTTAGTCAGCAATCTGGAAGGTGTGAATGCTAGTTGCTATCCACTTCTTGTTATTCTCTTGTTGAGAAACTAAAGGGTTGTACTTAGAAGTATTGACTTAAAAGAGCTTGAGGAATGGTTGTGTGCAGTACTGAGCTTCATGTGGTTATGCATAAAAGATGGTTAAAAGGAAGGCTGCACTTTTCATAGTTGTAACCCAACCTTGTGCAATTCAAGGCTTTAAAGTGAAAAGAAATGAGGATTCACTGTAGGAACAGTGATGCTGTGCTTGTTCACCATTTACGTTCCTCCTTCTTCACTTTTTTTTTAATTCTATGACTGGAAGGTTTATGTAATGAAGTATCAGTTACTGGGACCCAAACGCAAATATTCCTGCACGTGCACCTCATGTGCAATTGTCCCTGAAAACATAAAGACAATAGATTGAAATAAAGGGAACTGATCTAAGAAACAGTAATGTGGAGAGAAGAGAACAAAGGCTTCCAGAAGACGCAAAAAGTGGAAAGTTTAAAAAATATTTTCTAGGTAACTTGTCTGCTGCCTGAAATATAATATGGAGGAAACTAATTTTATTTTTCCTTTTCTTTTTCCCCTGTGTAAACTTGGGTACAAAATATTAAAGTAAATGAACTACCATAAAGAAGTATAAATAATTAATACAGAAATGTCTTCATTTTTCTTGTTTTTAGGTGGTTGTTCATTTGATGAGCACTACAGTAATTGTGGTTATAGTGTGGCCTTGGGAACCAATGGATTTACCTGGGAGCAGATCAATACCTGGGAAAAGCCAACGATGGATCCTGCTGTCCCAACCGGTAAGTAAGAAGCCTCAGCAACATTGGGGGAGGTATTATTTGGGAAAATCAGCTGTTAGTCCTGTATGGGTATGTAGTGGGTCTGGGCACCTAAAAAGATGAGGTGGGATTTTATTTGGTGATAAAAAGATTACTTTTGTGTTCAAAATAATCTGACAACAGAATTCATAAGCGTGAAATGGCTTTTTACAACATTTGCCATTTGATATCCTTTGTGAATAATTTTGTGATGCTTATTTTATTTCTGTATTTAGCAGAGAGAAAATGCTTCAGATATAACATTCCAAGGTTTGCCAGCTTTTTGCACTTTTCAGGATCAGAGAGCTGTCTTATCTGGGGAGATGCACAAGGCCAGAAAGAGTAAAGCTTTGTAAGGTCTGGGAGCATTGAACCTGCCAGTTACCATGTAACTCTTAACTGACTGCTTTTAGTTCTAAATCTGAGAAAGACAAGAAAATTCCTGAAGAATTAACTCTAGTAGCTAGTGCTTGATTAGGCTGGGACCTCAGACAGTGAAATTTTCATATGCAGGAAAAACATTTCTAACAGCAGGAGTTACCAAAATATCTAATTTGCTAACATGTATTGAGAACATCCAATAATAGTGTAGACTTCATGTGATACCTGAAATATTCTGTGAAGAACTCACAGTAATGGTAATTGCTAATGGTTTTATTTCTCGCTAGCAATTGACATTACGTGTATATGGGTGTATAATGGAAATAATAAAAGTGCTGTGGAATGCTTTGTTCACAGTGGAAAAAGAGCTTGTTTTAAGAAAGCATGCTAAAATTTTCTAAAAATTGTAGTTTGTCTGTGTTCCTTGCCACCTAAAATAGCAGTGCAATGCCAAGCAGACCTGACCACCCAGTTAAGACTTTTATTTTAATCCTAAGAAAATGATTTGTTTTGATTAGTGTCCTTGCACTCTGAGAAGCATGAGCTTGCATGGCAGAACCGGAATACAGTGGTGTTCGAGAGTTATTCTTAGCCCTGTAATGATTGGGGTAAGAGACTTGTAATTGCTAGCTGCCTGTTCAGGTTACCATGTGGAGCGGATGCAACGATAGCTCCCTGCCATCAAAATTGCTAGACAGCCCAGCCTTCATCCCTGCATGCTCCTTGTCCCTAGAAAACAAGCGCACAGGATACTAACCTAGCTGGGGTTTCTTTATCACCAAAGGTTTGTTAAGGGTTTGGTCTTTTTGTGAGTTTCTGGGTTGTTTTGTTGTGTGGTGTCAGGTTGTTTTGTTTATTTGGTTTTTTTTTTGTTACAGCTTAGGTTGGAAATTGTTAGGAACAGGATCTTTCACAGTGTGTAGCATCTAGTCCCACTTGATTTGGCTATGGCATCCCCAAAGCCGTGAATTGTGAAAGTTGCAGTTTTCTGGTCTTGTCTATAAGAATGTATTTCATCATTCCGGATGTTGTTGGTTGTTTTTTGTTTGTTTGGGGTTTTTTTGTTTGTTTGGGGTTTTTTTGTTTGTTTGGGGTTTTTTTGTTTGTTTGGGGTTTTTTTGTTTGTTTGGGGTTTTTTTTGTTTGTTTGGGGTTTTTTTTGTTTGTTTGGGGTTTTTTTTGTTTGTTTGGGTTTTTTGTTTGTTTGGGTTTTTTTAATGATGACAATCTTATCTCTATGGTTCTCTTCTACCCTGTTATGTCCTATTCCCTGTCCCTGGTAAAGACTTAGCTAGAGAGAGACAGATCTTTGAATTAACTGATTCCAGAGAGATCTGAAGGAATAGGAACATACCCAGTTTTGATGCAATTTGGAAAGCAAGGAATAAATGGGGAGGGCTTACATGGTTTGGACTGGATGTGTTCATACTTTGTCAACTCTAAATATTAAGGTAAACCTATCTTCCTGGCCTCCATATGAAGGTGTATTGTCATCTAAAGTATCCTGGAGCCATGGAGAAGTAGACAGACAAACAACAGTCTGGAATGGCGTGGTAAAAAAAAAACCAAAAACCATAAAACCAATCCCAAAACACTACGATGTAATTTTTAACAGGATTTTCAGAATTATTTCTTCTAAAACTAAATAAATGCAGAGAGGTGTGTGTTTTCCCCCTTAGTACATCATTCCATGATATCTAGCACTAATAAATATGTTAACATTTTAAAGCAGCTGCAAATTTAATAAAGGTTAGACATCAAATAAGAAATGCAGAAAGCTTTATCATAGAAAGATGCAAAGCTAAAGCAGCCATCAACTTGGAATGTACTGATAAAGAACTATCTAAAGGGATTTTTAAGGACCATAAGGGGAAATGGCTCAGTTCCTCATATTACTAATTGATGTCTTAGGACTATTCACACAGAACAATAGTTGAAATCAGTAGGTAGAAAAAGACCGATCACAGCAAATGTGTACAGAAGGCTCTAGTAACAAAAACATGTTTTTGAGAACTGTCCAAGTCGTGGGAACCTTGAAGTGAATTACAGTGGTCAATTAGAGTGACCCAAGCTAGCAGAGATGTTAGAGCTATTACTGAGTCTGTATTGCTGGATAGAATTGTAATGCATGTTGTTTGTGTTGGCGACTCATTGAAAATCTATTTAGTAAGAATAAAAGATGTTTACTTAAAATTCATTTAGTGGCAAAGCTAGGCGAATAAACTGATAAACAGTACGTTCCACTCCTACAAGCGAGGACATCTTTAAAAGAGTACTAGAACATTTGGTGATTGACTTTCCATTCCATTTAATTTCTTCACAGCAGCTGAAAGCAGCAGGGTGTAAATCCACTGAGCTGCTGGGTTTAGGAGGTGGTAAGAAAGAGGTGTTCATGGAATAAGCATCTTCTGGTGGCCAGCTGTAGCCAGGAGAGCTCTTTGGCGACAGGAGTGCCAGAATGTATAGGGTTCTGAGAATGCAAGCAGTAATGCAAATTTTCTTTATCAGGATGATATTTTAGACACTAGCTTACTTTTTTAGCTGGGAATACATTAAAATATTATATTGTGGAAATGGTAAAAACAAAAAGTGAGCGGGCATTAGGTTGGTTCAAGTATACTAGGCAAGCCTGCAGCGTCAGAGCCATCTTCTCCTGTAACATGTATCTGCTTCCGTAAGTACCATCAGGTCCCTTTGAATTCAACCAAGCCACAGAATGCTGCCCTCCTGAATACTAATGATAGGATCTAGCACTTTTTACAGTACTTTTCATCGTCAGATCTCAGAGTGCTCTTCAGAGGAGGTCAGCACTGTGAACGAGAGCCTGAGCCTATAGTGCTGTGTAATTCTTTGCTGACACTCTGCTGCAAAGGCTTCTGCCCAGGGTTGATTTTCTGTTCTTTATTTTTTGAATTAAAATGTCAAAAAAAAAAAAGGACGGGCAATTAAACTGCTCCATTAGCAATGTAGAAGTTTGTAGGCAATTTGTTTTACTCCATTGCTAGCAAATAAACTGCTTCCATGAATTCTATGATTAATTCCTTAGGGCTGGAAACAGTGTTAATTGGGGGATTAAGAACCAGATGTTTGTTGTTCTGAATAAATGTTTCAAAAACATGAAAGAAATGAATTGTAGGTATGCAGTCCCCAGACTTTGAGACTCTCGTTCCACCTCCTTGCATAATAGCAGGAGCAATTATAACAGAATATTCTTTAACAGATGGGTGTTTACTTAAGCCTGAATACCCTCAAGTGATGAGTATTCTACAGCCTTTGGGCTGCTTGTTCCACTCTTTGAGTTCTAAAGGTTCTCAGTCCTTCATTCTCCTTTTTATGGTTTATCTTATTATTCTTTGTACCATCTTTGACTAGGGAGAATAATCAGTTGTTGCTATCTTTTATATAGTTGGTTGTAGTTAAATCTTTGTTTTGCAGGACTAAACATGACCCGATCCTTTCAACCTTTCTTTAATTCAGTGTTTCTTTTCCTCCCGTATGCTTTCAATCATTGCTTTCTTATTTTTATCTGGTATTTGGCTAAAGCTGCATTAGCAAGCAGTAATTCTGTACTGTGCCTGGCAGTGCTGGAGGGGCATGAGAGCTTAATTCTGTTACAGAAGTTCAAAGTAGAGCAAGTAGGTTTCTCCTGCTCCTCTTTATTTCTGTCTTGTGGTTTTCATTCCCCTTTTTCTGTAAATATTCAGTCTTTATGTGCTGGTGTTAGATGATGTGAGATAGATATGGCCCTTTAGTTTGTGTTGGTTCAGAGAAGTTATTTTCGTGGTGGTACAGTAGGGCCTGAGCTTTTCTGTTTTTGAGGCAGATACTTCATTAGTACAACAAGATGTGTTGTTTTTAAAACAGCCAGACAAGAGTACTGACTCTGTTTTTCATGTAAAACATTGTAGTATTTCAGGGACTTGCCTGCTCTTGCAGCAGTTGCAAGAATATCAATAATGAAAGTATTTAACATTTGCATGTTCAGAGTATTTTCCCATCATTTGCTGATTAACTCCAATAGAGACTTAACCAGGGCTGACTAGATTGGAGTAATTACTTTAATTTTATTAAATATGATTCTGCTCTGAATACAAAGCCATCATGCCATATGCCGTTTTATAGCAGCATTCCTTGGTGTCAGAATTTACTGTTCATCTCAAGTTTGCTTTTCTGAAGTTCCCCTGTTCCAAGTGAGCATATAAGCAATCCGCACTCAGAGAGGGAAGGTCTGGGCCCGCTCTCTTCCTTTCATGTATGTAAATAGGCACTTACACTAAGTGCTACTTTACTCTGTGTGTATGTGTGTATATATTACATAGATATGTATCTATATCTATATGCATGCTCCATCACTGCTGTTTCTTGCCAAATTGCTTTCTAAGTAGGCATTCTGTTTGTCTAGGAAACAATTTTAGACGTTATGAATTCAGGGATGAGGAAAATGTTTGGAACAAATTACAGTATTTAGATATATAGAATTAGAGTTACAACACTTGCATGTTACTTAGCAAGTGCAAATTGCCTTGCTTTGCTTGCTTATTCCACAGAGTCTACAACTTTTCTGCAAAGAGAAACAAGACCAGTTATTGACCAAAGGTGTTTTTGTGGTAGAAATAGATGCATTTTTGTCTTTCTAAGAGCCAAACTTGCTTGTGATGTCTAACTCATGATTTGGAAGGTGCAAAATAGTTGTGAAAAAAGCCACTGAAACATAATTTTGTGGGGTGTTTTTTTTTTTTTTTTT
>JAAGAY010141868.1:0-94888 GCA_011801015.1 Ardeotis arabs | reverse complement strand
AGGTTTTATTTTTTGGTGTTTTTTTTTTTTTTTTTTTTGTCTGTGTGTATATTTCTGGAAAGCTTTCCAAGTAGCAGATGACTGGTGTTGCACTAGTGGCTCAGAAGTGCACGCACGGTGTCTTTGTGCTTCCTCTGTTTACAACTGAGCTGAATTTGAACAAGAATTCAAACTGTTTCATGATGTTTCCAAAGACTGTGGCAGGTTGGTACCAACTGCCTGTACCTACACCCTTCGCGTTTATGGCAGCGCAGCACTGACAGAGCTGGTGCCCCTTTTGGAGATGCAGTCAGCAGTTGCTCTGTAACCTTCTCGTGTGAATTTGGAGGAGTCTGTGCTGAATCCTTTTAGTAGTGGATTTTTTGAGATAATAGCTGGCCAGTTTAAGGCACAAATGGGTTCTGAGTGCTTTCTTCTGTGAGTCTGCATTGGGTGGCTCAGTGAAGGGAACACAGCTCCAGAGTTGTTTGGTGTGTGCAACTCCTCACTTCCCTTGACCACATTGCACCACCTCACTGAGAATCTGTAACAGAATTTTTCTTTTCTCTTGCAGCAGAGATAAGGGATGGGGACTCTTCCCACATCTAATTGGGTGTGTTCTTTTGTTCCAGTAACTGAAGGGCTCTCTGAGCTTCTCACTGAAAGAACAGAAGGGTTATCATCATTAGCGCTGCTTCGTGAGCTACTCATTTAGCAGGCAAACATCATCGACATGATGTATATATGAATACCAGATGGCTAAATTCTACTTGGACTCCACTGAACTGAGTAAAGTTTTATGTCAGCCTAATAGGCCAAATGCTTTCCTATGTCACCTTCCTCTTTTTGTTGAGTGGCACTGTGGAGTTACAGCTTGAATGAATAATTATGAAACAGCTTTTCTTAAGCAAGGTGATAACCGTCCATCTATGCCCGCCTTGAAGACAGGCAGGATCCTTTAATTTCGTTCAGGGGATTGCTAATGTGAAGTTAGTGTTAACCTCTACAAAGAACAAAGAACCTCTGTGCATAGGTTAGACATTTTTCTTCCCCCTGGCCCTAGGCTCGAAGAAATGACAACAGGAGTTAGACTCAACATTTGTAAAATTGAAAGGCAATGCAATAAAATTAACATTTTCCTGTGTCTGAGTGTATTAATTCTTGCTTACAAGAAAATACACAAACAAACTCGTTAAAAGAATAAATTAAAATTCAACAGTGTATGTGATGAATCATGATCCAATTTTGTCTGAGAGGGAAAAAAGAAATTTGATTTGGCTGTCTGTATATTGCTTTCCTCCAAAAAATATTTTTTACAGGGGAAATTACTGAGAATGAGTCAGATGTGTTTTCACCCCACTCTTTGCTTTCATACAAATAAAGACATTAGTCAGGGGATAGGAAATGAACTCAAAGTCCTTTCTTAGCTTTTAAGGTCTAAGTAGAAAGGGATCTCTGGAAGCTTTCCCCAATGCACTTTTATTTTGCTGTTTACTGTGCAGCTCATGTCTGTGTGTTGGGGTTCTTTTTTATAGTTGCAGTTGTAAGTAGTTCTTCTCCATTTCCAGAATTTCGCCACTATTTTTACACAAACTTGAGTTTTGGGGGTTGATTGCTTAGTTTCCTGGATTTGGTTTAGTGGGTATGCATGAGAATGTTTAGACTGTTGGGAAAAGTGTGCTATTTGTGTCTATTTATGAATATAGCTTTGGCAGGAATATAACCTTGCAAGCAACTAGAGGGAACTCTTTCTGCATTACAGCCTTTAACTGCTCTACCTTGCTCTATCCAGTAAGGCCCCCAAAGCCATTCCTATAACTGACTCCATAATGGTTACTCAAAGCCTGGCATCAAGGTTTAGCTGTCCCTCAGAGGAATGTATTGTCACCCATATTTTTTTACTGTCTCATATCAAGTGTGAGTTGTCAGTAACTTGAATTATAACCTGTATTAGTTTACAATTTTGCTGCTTCAGGCAGGGAAAGCCAGCGATGAAGACCATGAGCAATTGCTTCTATTGCACAGAACTAATTTCAGAAAGGTAACAACTTAAAGCAATTAGTCTTAAGAGTGATACCTAGCAAATACTTGGTTTCTGTCTTGTGTTTCTGTGTTCTGACACTAAGGAGAGCCTTTCTTTTGCAATTAGACATACTGTTTTTGGAGGGAATAGAAATACTGAGGGACCATTTGACCTAAGCATGTGTGAAATTGCAGACCTGTAAATTAAGAATATCGCACTTGAAAGCTAAGTAGTTAGGTAGCTATTCCATGATGTAAGATGCAGGAGGAGTTGAACTAATTAAAAACAGTTACTCCTCTAGGAGCCTTTTGCTGAAGGGAAATTGCATCTCAGTTTTTAATACTTTGTCATTCCTATTGTTAATGTGAGAGAGAATTTCTCCTTACGTGCTGCTGAGAGGTTGGCAGAAGTATACTTCCACGTAGATGTAGGTGGTACTTTGGTACTGAAACCAAGCTCAGCAAGGATGTGTAGCCTTCTCTGAACACGCATGCTATAAAGAAATGTTATCAAAGGAATCGGAGAGAATGACTTCTAGGAAGGCCTTTTAATGACCCTGAAGGGATTGCTGTCTGTAGGGAACACATGTAGTTACTGCACCTTGATGTGTTAAGTGGTACATTTGAACTGTTGTCAGTCTATTTCTGATCCTTTTTTTTTTTGTGAAGGCTGTCAGAAACAGAGCTGTTTGTGAATGTCAGGACCTTTTCATTATCACCATTAGTCAGACCGTAACACTCATAACGCACTGCCTCAACATCATTCAGCGTGTCACGCTAGGAGGAAGGACAAGAAAACCATTGTTGTACGTGACTTTCCTCCGTGGTTTCACTACTGAAGCATATTAATTTTTCCCAGCACCTGTTTGCTCCAGCAGGAACTGATGCCTTTCACATCTTAGCACACAGTCTGCATTTTCTGTAATCTGTTATTTTGAGCTAAATTAGGACACACTGTCCAGATGCCAAGTGTGTTAAAACTGTTTTTTGTTTGAGAGCCAAGTTAGGGAATTCCACACCAATGGAAAAACATTTATCAGTACAAACTTTAAAAGCTTCTGGATTTGATGGTTAGAAGGAAGAGAGATTTCTTCCAAGTAGATGGAATCTAGTTTAAATTCTGTTGAAATAAATATGGGTATATTAAAATAAAGCTAGAATCCAAAACAAGCTTTGACTAAGCTCTTTTGTTTTAAATACTTATTTCTGTGGAAATCTTTTCATATTAAGGGTCAGGTTGATCATTTAATACCCCTTAGCTCCTATTAGAAAATTTAGAGCAAGAAGAGAAACGTAGTTAAGGAAGAACAGGCATAAATAAGGTACATAAGGCAGAATGAGGGTTGGGGAAAGTCCTTCTGGTGAAGATGGGATACTAAAAATGATAAATGTGAAGCTAGTTGGATATTGAGGAACAGAGGAAAAGCGTGACTAAAGTAGGAAGAAATGTTTCGGAAGGAAGAGGTAGATTCTAGTGATATTGAAGGAATTTACAGGATTAGGGAATATTGCAGTGAGAGCTTAAGGCATTTGTCACACGACTTCCTCTCCACTGGGTATTTTGTTATCCTGGAAGGTTGGTTAGCAAGCTAGAGATAGAGAAAATCTAACAGGGAAAGAAATTCCAAGAGAAGAATGACTTGAGAAATCTGCATGGGGCAGAATACAGGAAAGGCAAAAAGCATGGTTAAGGTTGTTGCTCAGTCTCTCGTGCTTTGATAGCAGAGCCTTACTAAGTCTGCCTGTATGACTTTCCAGCTTTTTGCAGTTGCTCAATAGTGGAATTCTCCGGAAGTTCCTTAAATTCAGTGGAAACTGAGTATAATCTCTTACAGAGACTGTATACTGTAGTGGATTATGTGGCTAATGCACTACTGTTTTCACATTTTTCTTGTTTTTCCCTGTGAACTCTCATCCTTTTTTTTTTTTTTTTTTTTTTTTTTTTTTTTTTTTTTTCTTCCCCACTTCTATCACAAAACCATCACACCACTTAACAAACTTTCAGCATTGGAATACAAAGCTATTATAGAGTATCTAAGATTCCAGTGTTATGAATTATTTAACTAATGGTGTTTCTTTACCATAGGCCCAATTCAGTATATAGTGAAATAACTGGAAGTCTTCCCACCAGCTTAAACCAAAACAACAAAATCAACAGGTTGGGGATTCATCATGAACAGTGTCCATGTTCTAGATTTTCAAGTACTTCACTATTTATGTAGAAGGATACAGATTGTTTGGGTGGAATGGTAATGACAGCTTCTGTTGAGTGGTTCCACTGAGAACTCTCCCTACTGGGAATTTGTAGGGAAAAAAAAAAAATCATTTTTAATGCTTAGGAAATATTAGCATTTGCTATTCCCAGTATTAGGTATTTAGTGCATGTGATTTGGCACATGAAAAATACTGGCTTTGAATAAGCCTATTTTCTGAAAGTCATTTATAAATGTACAAAAGGAAGTTGATAGCAACAATATTCAGATATTCTCTTGGGGAAGAATAACTTATGCATCTCCTGCCTACGCTGTCCAGCCTCCTCCATATCTTTCACCTCATTTAGAAGAGAGGGAAAACTGTTGTGGTTGTATTCCTTTGAGATGAAAGTTGTAATATTACAAATTATCACTTGTTTTCAGTATTGACTAGAAAAATAAATGCAATTATGTTTATGAATGTTGAAAATTAAGCAAAGTAAAGCAATTGTATGTGTTTGAGGGTCTTTTCAAATGAAACGCTGTATTCAGTGAATTCTAATCGGCTCGTTTTCTCACTGTCGTGTTTCATGATATGAACTCTCCACTGAATGAACAGCTGCAGTGAAAATGGCACCAGCCAAGTCACAGGGAATTCACAGGAAATGGAGACATTTCAGGCTGTAACACGAGCCCTTTTGGGCCCTCCTTTACCTTCAGAAATGCTTGACTGTTTATTAGTATAATGTCTGTAAATGCAGAGAGATGTTAAATCCTTATTTGCAGTATTTACACTTGGTGCTCTTCGTGCTTTGGGGTAGGCCTCTTACAAACAGAGCAAAGACACTTCCCTGTCACTGTAGAGAGGGGCTGTATTTCTAATTGTGGAAACAGTTTTTTATTCTGGTCTTCTACTTGGGATTTATTTACAGCGTAAGCATGTGGGCAGTATGAAGGAAATGCTGGTGGTGATCAGAAGGATGTTCTAAGGAAAGCGGAATAGGAAACCTATAAGTCAACTCAGGTGTCTGAGAGCTTCCTTGGTTTATCTAATTCTTCTAAAGCAAGACTGTGCTTAACACTGAAGATCTGACCCACATCCCTTTGATCTTTGAAAATATCATCCATTGCCCTGTGTGGATGGTGGCTGAGTCAGGCCGTCATCTTGATGGATGTTTTATCCAATCTTCCCGCTATGCCTCCAGCACACACAGCAGCATGGAATCGTGCTGAAAGAACGCACAGAGGCAGTAAGCGGCCTGCCCTCCTCAAAACCACAAAATCACAGAGCTGTTTCTCTGGTTGAATTTAAGATGTTTTAGAACAAATGTTTTATGCACTGGAAGTTTATGCAGTTTTTCCACTTTAAAATTTTATTTCTTTAGGGTTAGTAACTAACTCTTTAAGCAACGTGATTAACATTTTCAGAGGATAAGTTAGTGACACCTCCTCACAAGTCAGTGTGCCCCATAAACTTAGGCTTAGCTATTTGCCATTCAGATACCACATGAAAACGTAAACACTTCAAAAGTTCAGTTTCACCCCATCCCTCTTTTGTTTTCCATGTATATTGGACTTTTTTTATTTCTTTTTTCCCCCCAGTACCATCTTCATCTTTTAATCTGCTCCAGTTACGGTAGTGAAAATCAAGCTGTGAAGAATCTTGGCAATAAAAACCAAATCACCTTCTCCCTTACCCCCAGCCTAACTAGGATACAATCAAGGTATTTAAAGAAAAAAAAAAAAAAAAAAACTCTAAGCAAAATTAACTTCTTGCTAAATTTGATGCAGTCTAGGGTGACTGTGTGAAGATGTACCATAGATATCACTGTGCATTCTCGTGGCCATTTTACTACTCCATCTGTCCAGAGCAGACAAACGTCTTTCCCCCTTTCAGTTTTCTATGTTTAAGTTGTTTAGCAGCATAGTTATGGGAATATTCAAAGGAGGGGAAAAAGTGGTTTAGCTTAGTTCTCATTAGCTGTTCATCTAGAACAGATTGCATAGGATGCTCTTCTGGAGTGTGTCTAATTGCTGCAGCATGGTAATTTAATGGGGACACATTTTTATAAGCTTGTTTAAGAGCGTCTGTGCTAACTGACCTCGCAGCTTGGTGTGCAGTCATTCAGCTCTAGAAACTAGATTTTAAATATAGGATCTTATTTGTATGGCCCCCTTTGAACTTCATTCACGGTTATGTGTTTGTTTGATTTTTATATGGCATCTGGCATCACTGTGATATCTGAACAAACGTTCTTCATCCTCCATCCCATTTGCCATCCATAAATGTTTGTTGTTCTTCAGTCCAACTTTGACATCCAAACAGCCCTGTCCCCTACATTTTTACTTTTTTTCCATATATTCTGAGCTTTTCTTCTCATGTAACGTTCATGTTCTGTATCTTACTTTGTCTAGGAATTAAGTTTTCCTCTTTTACTCAAAGTATTTCCATATAGCAACAAACCAAGAAGCTTTCAAAATTCTCTACTCCTACAGCTCTTATCATACCTTTTCTGGATCTTTTTTCTCAGGACCTTGCATCCGTTTCTTTCTCCTTTGTTCCTTTCTTTGGCTTCATCCCTCAGGATCCTCTGTCACTCACAGCCTCGAGCCCAGTGAGAGACAGATCTGTAGAACTGTTTCCCTCAGGTTGCCAGGAGAGCAGGATGTTCCCGTTCTGTTGCAGCTCTGCAGAATTGGTACAGAAAGTGTTCCTCAGCCTTGTAGCCTTGAAGTGAGAAACAGGATTTCAAAAGCTAATTTGCTTGTTTTCATAGCATGATCTTAATTCTACAAGGGCGAGAAGATGATCTAATCTAATTTAATTTTGCTCTTTGAGAAGAAGGGAGATCACTTGGCCAGCTGCTGCTCTGAGCAAACATGGAGCATGCAGGCTACAAGATAAGCTTTGAACTTTTATCAGGTCTCATAGCAGCGTATGCTAATGTGTGCTGTTGGGAGATTTCTGAAACTTTTGCCTCAGATTGTATTAATTAGTGTGCTGCTCCAAATGAGCTGTAACTCTCTGTAAAATAAGTAAGAGCTGTTACACGTAGGACTTTCTCTGTCCCTGATACTTTAGTGTTTAGGCAGGGTGAAGTGTGAGGATGCATATTTGGCCAGATTTGTGAAATTGCAGTACTGCTGTTTATTTTGATCTCTTTTTAAAACTTTAACTGTAATCTTTTCTGTTCAAGCTGTTCATTTTTTAGAAGAGGAAAAAGTATGTGCTCCAATCCTGTGTTGAAGAGAAATCCTTTTTCGCCCCAAATATTTGAACTTCTGACAGTAGGTTAAGTAAGGTAAGGAAGCATCTCAGAGATTCAGTGGTCATACTAAATTTCCTTCTGGATGGTGACAAACTCCCTTAAAAAACAAACCCACTATAATTTGGCCTCAGGGCTCTTATGCTAATCTTCACCTGAGGTGGATTTGTTGTATTAAACCTGCAGTTTCTATGTAGAGTAAGTTTGCTGATGTGTTCAAATACATTCCATGTCTGTCACTTTTACGACAGACCTCAGACCCTCCAAACCTTCTGTTGATTGGAGTTTGCCATCTCTGCTTCCATCTGTACTGAGCATCACCAGTATAAGACCTCACTTCCAGTAAAATCTGTAGACACGTATTACAAGGTGCATTGTGTGGGCAGTTGTGTGTTTTAGCTGTGTACAATAATTTGTCATACGCTTTGGAAAAATTTGAAGCTTTGTTGTGATTACCATCTTAGCTGATCTAGCTGATGAGCTCACCAAGCTAAGCTGGCATCTGTGGAATAAGCAGTCTGTCCTGTCTCGTGTACCTTGATCTTCTCCTGCAGTAATGGTCCAGGCTGCTTGACAGAGACATGCTTGTCTTCAGAAAAATAAAACTAACCCGTGATTAAGTTACAGGAATTCTGTCCTGTATTCTTAGATGTACAGCAGAAGTACATGACCGTTCCAAGAGAAGAGTCAGCATTAGAGTGCTTGAGAGACTTTGCTGCTGCCCTGTACTGCAACCTGAATAAGGCACAGGATAAGAACAAATAATCTTTTGAGATAATACAGAGTGGGAATCACAGTGTACGGCACATTGGAACTGCTTACGCAGCTTGGTAGTGTATGAACTTATGAAGTTGGTAACTTTAGTCTGTCTCACTCCCTGCATTCCAGACTTTATTCTGTCTTCATATCGACGTTTGGAAATTTGCTGTCTGTTAGGACAAAAAGCTTAACTTTTTTCATTATCTCATCTTAATTTAATTTCATACATGTGGTTTAAATTAAATAACAGACTTTCTCATCACCTCTTGTGAGATCCTGGCAAGCACAGGTCCAGACCAGAGGTTCACATCTAGTCTGACCCATTGCTAAACTTAATAAATCACGTGCCTGCCGGTTCTAGGTTATATTAGCCCCTTAGACATCTCCCTAAGCAAAGACATCAAAACGTTTAGCTAAAATTTGGCTCAAAGGCAAGTGTGAACTGCTCAGAAGTTTTCATTTGGATCCAGACACTGCTCTGTGAGAGCCTTTCCAATAGGGGTAAAACACTGAGAATTATTTTGGCTTTCTTATTCTACCAACTATCTCTTTAGATTTCTGTTTCCCTTTATCTGAGAGAGACTTAAGAAATAGATGAATCACCAGTATACTCCTTCTGAAATAAAGAGTTCATGCCTTCCATATTAAAAATAAAGCATTGCATCAAGTCCTTCATAAGGACTCCACTGCGTCTCCATCTTTTGTGGAAAAAGAGAATCCACTGACATTCTATTTTAAGTTAATTCTTTGCTCAAATTGAAATCAGCCTAATGATTCTCCCCTACTACTTTTAATTAAAGGAATGTGACCAACATTAGGGTTCTTTTTAGTCACCTTGCAGCTCCATGCTTACCTTGGTTTGTTGGTTGGTTTGTTTGTTTGTTTTTTTTTAAGCTCTTGACATAGGAGACAATCCTAATCCTCCCACCTGCTTTTCCTGAATGCTTTTTCATTATTCCAAAAGTAAAGGCAATAATTATTATCTCGCTTGATGATAAATATATTTAAAGCTTTCTTAAGTTCAGATATGAAATCTGAAAAGCATGCATCATGGTTGTAAATGTATACAATACAATAACCCATATAAGATTCAGTGGCCTTTGACAAATTTTCCACAAGCACAAATGCTATGCTGTGTATTTTTTGCAAGTACTTCTGTACAACTTGGAGAAAGTGATAAAACCCTATGAACCTTAGAGCCTATTCCATACTTTATTTAATAGATGTTCTTAGGGCATTGACTGAAGTCTTAATTCGGTTTAAATACACTTAATCTTGGAAATTCGTTGACTGTGTAGGTGTCTCCTTGTTGGAGCTGAGATGTAGCTCTTCCTCTTGTACTTCTGTCTACTGGGCATGGACCACAGCTGAGCCTTCTTGTGCATCTATGGTAGAAGTGGAATGATTATAGATGCGTGGAATATGTACCAATGCAATCAAATGGAGGGTTTTTTCTGCCATTACCTCACCTGCAATCTGAAATCCAAACACTAGTCTATATTTTTTCCTTGCTATTTACATCACCATAAATAACAATGTTTTTATAAACAAATTATGTTTTTAAAATACATGCATAATTACTGTTGCCTTAACTTATTGACTATAATTGCAGGTTTGCTGCAAAATCTCTGTTACCCAGGACAGTGTAACAATTTCTGTTGTTTGTTTACTTTTAGCCTGTGTTGTAACAGTACTGCAGTGGCCACTGCTACGCTGATATTGAAGTGAAATCGAGAAATCCCTGCGCATGCACACAGTAAGCTGTGCAATCATTTCATCCCAATACAGCTGCAGCTGTGCTAAGAGAGGGCAAGTGTTCAGAGGTGTAGGTGAAAGTCTGTAAGTTTGATAGACACCTTTATAATCAGTTTAGGCATGTAAGAGAACTCGGCAAATTTTTGATTAGGTAAAAGTAAACGGAGAGTTTGGCGCAGAAGCGAAGGAAAGTGAAGAGAAATGTGGTGGATGCCCCATCCCTGGAAGCATTCAAGACCAGGTTGGACAGGGCTCTGAGCAACCAGATCTGGTTGGAGATGTCTCTGCTCCTTGCAGGGGGGTTGGACTGGGTGGGCTTTGAAGGTGCCTTCCAACCCTAACCGTTCTGTGATTCTATTAAATGGTTCTGATTTCTCTAAACACACAGTAAACTTTCTTTTCCGTAGTCTCTTCACTTCAGAATACTTAACAGTTCAAAGTACTTGGCTCTAAAAATCCCATAAGAATGTTTTTTTTTTTTTTTTTCTTCCCAGGATACTAGTATAACTACAGCAGCAGTCAATCAACATTACAGTAATGCAATCTTATTGAATTTCTGCCAGGAATGTAAATGAGAAGCTATTCTGTTTTAAAAGTGTCAGCTAATATAATTAATTGCATTCATTTTCAAGGTGATGTCTTGCTTGTTTGGGGGAGTGAGCCACAGGGGATAAAAAATTGGAAGTTTTATCACTGATTACAAAAGGAATAGTGATCTGCTAATTGCCTTTTTCAGTTTCTTGACAGTTTTTATCTCTTCCTAGCGAAACAATCTGCTTCAAGTCACACAAGTTTGTGTGTTGAGAGATTAGGATAAATATATTACAAGTAACTGCTTAGTTGTAAATTTGTTGTTTTCTTTCATGAGAAACTAGACTTGTCTCCTGTGTTTTGTAGCAAATCTGGCCATTTTACCCTGTGACCCCTGTGCTTTAGACAAAAATATATTTTGAAGACCTTATGTGAGATTTCGGCAGCGCAGAATGTGACTGGGAGTCATCCTCTCTTGCTGGGTGTGGTGGAACAGAGCCTTGTTGGCACCTGGGCTCTCACAGTTTCTGCTCCAGGAGATACTGAAGAGATGTATACATTGAAATTAAGGATTATAATGCTGAATGTTTAAGGGACACACTCCATTCATACGAACATAAATCCAGCTGGATCTCCCTTTCTCAGGCTCAAAGCTCGGAACCTGGCTTAAGTTTTACAAGACAAATTTTAAAAAGAAAAATTTTCATAATCGGAGAATCCTGAGAACAGCTATGATAGGACATTCAGGAAGGTTTTTTAAAGCTCTTTGGCCTTTGATGCAAAGTATGTTTGTAATTCTGACAGTTATACTTATTACTCTTAGATTAAAATGGGGTGCATTTCATACCTGTAGGAAACAACCTGTGGTATGACTCAGTCTGTCCCGTGTACCACCTACACAGATAAAGAGCACAAGAGTTTGTTTTTAATCACAGCATCTCTATTACAAAAGACATACCATTACACAAGGCTTGTGTATACAGTGTGGTTCAAAGTCTCTGTATATCCCAGTTCTATATGTCAAGATGAGACTGGGCGTTCCCACCAATTTCTGTATTTCTGGGAGAAGGAAATAATAGAATCGTAGAATGGTTTGTGTTGGAAGGGACCTTCAAAGCCCACCCAGTCCAACCCCCCTGTGAGGAGCAAGGACATCTCCAAGCAGATCAGGTTGTTCAGAGCCCTGCCCAACTTGGCCTGGAATGTTTCCAGGGATGGGGCATCCACCATCTCTCTGGGCAACCTGGGCCAGTGTTCTACCAAATCGAACCAAAAGGAAGCTGAGATTTTCAGCAAATCTCTGTTGCTGAAGCAGAATTGGGGAACCCTTGACTAGAGGACCAGAGCCTGCCAGGCATGCTCAAGTGCATTGCTGTGTTTTAGCAGAAATACAGCTTCTGTGACCGACTACTTAATAACAGTATTTTTAGTTTTTTCCTCCTATATTCTGCAGTAGCAATCTGGAAAAATTATCAATAGGAATTTAGAAAAAAATTTCCAATCTTTTTGCTTTTTTAATTAGTTTTAAGTATTCTGAAGGCAAACTCGTGAACTAAAGAGATAAGCAACTTTTGAGAGTTTTGGCATAGGTGAAGGGCCTCCTGCTGTTTTATTGTTAATAATTAAGAGGCAGTAAAAGGTTAGGAAGATTTGTTTAGTTTATCAAAATGAAGTTTCTGACAGCCCAGATTCAGTTTCCTATTTAAGATCTTATGGCTAATGTAGGCCAATTAAAAGCAAGCAAGTGAGCAATAGACATCATCCCTGTAGCTGGTAACTGCGTAAGAAAGAAGGTAACTCGCCTTTTGCAAATTGTCAGCATTCCTGGAAGAAATTATTTGAGAGTTGGAGTCAGAACGTACTTCTGCTGAACTTGAAGCACAACATGCTTCCTCCTAACATCCCGAGACCAAAATCTAAAAAGATGGAGCTTTTTTTTTTTTTTTTCCCCTTGTACTTTAGAGGCATATTAGAGCTGTATGGGCTATTAGCCTGTACTACCAGTGTACCATTTGCAAGGTATAAACAAGTATTAAAGAAAAAATGAAATAAATATGTGACAAGAATCTAATGTGCTCTATATGTGCAAGTGAAACGAGTGTCTCTGTAATGATGAGCCTTTCAGAGCCCTCTGTGCCTGAGCTGGGGGTGGGGAGAGGACGATAATCAGTTATGTTACTGCAGCTGCACCATGTGAGCAGGGCGATAGCCTCAGGGTGACAGTGTCTGAGATTTTCCTTCTGGGTACTCCAGTATATCCTTACTGGCAGCCTGTGGATAACTTGGTAAATGGATCTGTACAATAAGATATATTTGATTCTGTTGAATTCTGTAGAAAAACATATTGAATGTAGATGGAATTATGGAAGTGGAGGCTCAGACAAGTGTCTGACCTGTGTGGGTTCCTTCAGGCGTTTTAAGGTTTCACATACAAATAGAAAAGGTGTGGACTCTGTGACCCAAGTGCATTGGTAGATTTGGATCCCTGAGTCTGTGAATTCAGTGAGGCAGAGACCCTGCTGATGCCAGCAGTAACCCAGTTCCAGGGTGTTTAACAAACCAGAGCAAGAACCTCTAAAAAATATCAGTAGATAAACAGAAAGTGGCAGAAGCTGAATAAGCAGTAAAGGATTGGACAGCGTATGGAAAAAGATCACAAGCGATGCTTGCTGGTTCACTGAGGTTTAGCTAATTCCCTTGTACGCAATTCTATTTGGGAATGAACAAGTAAATACTTTGTACTGGAAGACTGGTTGCTTCTATAGTAAAAACAAGGTGGGTTCCCCCCCCGCCTTAAATATTTTTTTTTCCTAAGTAAAATCTACACAAAAAAGCAGATGAACGTGGAAGTAACAAGATGTTAAATGAAGTTGCCCTTGATAACTGTCACGTCTGCCTCTCGCTGTTGTAACAGCAATATGATCCAACATTTCTGCGATGATCTTGAAATTATCCTGCAGTGCTTTGCAAGACGGCTCTGTTATAAATTTGCTTCATTTTCCCTTGGTTCGTTTGCTGCTGTTCTTCAGGGAGAGGTGGGGCAGGAGAGAGTGAAATGGAAGCAGTATTTCTGCTTCTTGCAGAGCATCCTTCTCTCCTCCTTTACACGCTTGTGCATTGCCCGTGTCACCTGAAGTGGTGGCAGAAATTCGCAACTACTTAGGACACCCGTTAAACTCTGAATTCAGCACTTACTCTTTTTAATCCCAGTAGTTGTTAGCAGCACTGAAAGCCCCTGAGCCCAGTTGAGTTAACTGCTGTGGCTGTCACCCAGTTGTGTTTCTTTCCTGCCGGAATGAGATGTCTCCCCTGGAAATATCAGGAGTCTGGGATGCAGAAGGCAGAGCTTTTGAATGTTAAAACAGATGGCAATTATCCCGAATTAGGCGCTCAGTTGCAATACTCTGTTTTTGGAGTTGTGTTTTTTGTTTTTTGTTTTTTTTTTTTTTTAAAGTACTTGTGATTACTCTGGTTACACATTTAAAGACTTGTTTGCTTCTTAACTGGTTCTGGTGTATTGGGAAGGCAATGGACTCCTGGGGACAGCACAGATGTGCTGGAGGGACCCGGCTGGCTTCTCACTGTATGGAGCGTTAATGGTCCGGTACCTAACAGCAGACTGTATGACCCGTTTTCCATTCAGACAATCTACATAATTTCCCTTCCAGTGCCATATTTGCTATATACAATGTTTATCTGGTTTTGGAGCCTTTTTTAAAAAATGCATTTAGAGCTATAACCTAGAACACAGGTCAGAAGCTTTCCTGATCCGGTCGAGCTGCCTGTAGAGCAATTCTTCAGGAATCACTCAGATTTGTGTAACTGGGAAGAAAGTTGCTGCCTCCACAGAACCATTCAGCCTTCCATAGTTGCTTTATGATCAGTTTGGACTGCAAAGTGAAAAATAAGTGATTGGGATTGTTTTATTCCAGTGCCTTCAGGATTATTTTTCCAGTTTGTAAAACTCTCAGATATTTCTACACACGTTCTGATTTCTAAAGTCACTTTATCTTCCATGTCCTGGCACAACCCCTGAGATGTTTGAAGAACAGAGTGATACCAGGTGATCATTATTTTGAAAATATCTGAGGAGGTGGGAGTTTTGTTGCATAGATCCAGGTTTGCTATTCAGATGACTCTGTTCTGTTTTTTTTTACTCTTCCTAAGAAAAGCTTCCACTATCTCCATTGATTGCTGGGGCTAACTGTGTTGAGTTTCTTGTTCTATGCAAAGAAATAATCTCTGAGGAGATGATAAATAGGAGTGAACAAAATTTCTTTTCAGCTGATATGCAAGCCCGTGTCATATATTAGAAATTATTGAAGGACTGATAATAAACGTTTGCTATTTTCTGTAAACTTGCATTTCAGTGCTGAATATGCTGGATATAATAAACAATTTTGTTTAATATTATAAGGCAGTTACAAGAATTTTTTCTTTATCAGTTTAAAAATCGCATAATAGAAATTTACAGACAACTTTCAGCAAGTGCTCAAGGGATTCAGGTACTTAAATCCCATTTTCACAGATGACTCAATGTTTTGAAATAGAAGTCCTATTGGTAAGCTTTCTTTGTATCTCTTAGGTACTTTGGAGAATGTTACATATTCCAAATTCTCTTCTTCCAAATTTTCTCCTCCTTATCCAAATGTAAAGTGAGATACTAAATGCAAGAGGAAATCAGCTGTTGAATTTATTCTTGAATGTAGCTGAATTGAGTAGGCAACAAAAATAAAATGTGGAGTAGTTCTTCTGTAAAATTGGTCATAGAAGAATAATGAGTGTAATCTGAAGTAGGGGAAGGAATGGCACCATCCTCTGGAATGAGGGTTGATATTTGTGTACATTAGAGAAACTGAGTAGAAATATTTATGGAGGAGGAAACCACTGGAGATCTGAAATTGTTGCGTGAGTGAGGCTTAACTGTGTATTTTACCTCTTTGCTATCTAGCAAATTGTCCAAATGATAACTCCTAGAATTGGCCTGTGGAATTTCTTACAGGGATATGACTGGGAAGTTTGTAGCAAGATGCTGAAAATACAGACTTAAAATTTTGTATAAAGGTTATTTATAATCAAAACAGATTAAAGCTTGTTCCAGCCTAGAGGTTAGGACAGGATGTGATTTGGGAGCTCTAGATAAATGTAAGGCAGTGAAGCTGTAAAAGCTGAAAATAAGTAATCATACAGGTTTGTTTTTATTTTCTTTTTTTTTTTTTTTTAAAAAAAAATAGGCTGTAATAGAAAAAAGGATTATAAAGGATAAAGCTGGTGCCTTTAATGCATTGCTCAGCAGCATTAAAAGCACAATAAAAGCAAACAAATTCTGGAATGAATGAGCAGAATGAATAAAAATTCTAGCGGTCTGTTCAGGGCTGCTGGGGTGACTTCATTAAGTAGAACTCACCCTGTTATAGAAAGGCTGTTAGAAAACAGAGGATACAGCAAAGGTCAAACTGGAATGTTCTGGGGTCCTGAGGATCTAAAAGTATTAAGGGAGGTTGGAAAAATGGAGTTTTAATAGCCTTTAGAAAATAGAGGTGGGAAAAATGATGAACAGGGGGCCTCATTGGATTATAAGGATGTTCTGCTGGGAATAAAATTGTACAGAAATATCTGAGCTGGTGATATGTTGAAGAAAAGGCATTGTGAACTAGAAGTGAGAGAGGGCTGTGCATGTCAATCAGAATTCCTTGGAATAAAGAAAAATACATCAAATAGAGACTTTCAAGGAGAAGAGTAGGGTAAATGCTCCGAGTACTTTTAAAAGACTAACTAAGCTGTAACTCGGTATGGGAAGGAAGAGGGAAGTGGCTTTCCACCAGCCCCCTTCCTCCATAAAAATGTCCCAGACTTTATTTGCAAAAGCGTTTTACACATCTAAACTCTTTTCACGTAGTTGGAATAGTGTTGGGGGGAGGAGATTTTAAGGTTCCTGTGGCTACTGAGTTTGTTAATGAAAATCTAGGCTGAAGAGGGGAAAAAAGCTCTGAAGTTATACTGAAAAATGAGCATTGGTTTGATGTTGCTGGTAATCTGGACCTTCTCCCAGAAGTCTCTGTGAGGTGGTTCTAGAGTGACAGTGCTCTCTAGTACGTTCTTTAGTCACAGAATCACAGAATGGTTTGGGTTGGAAGGGACCTTCAAAGGTCATCTAGTCCAACCCCGCTGCAAGGAGCAGGGACATCTTCCACTAGATCAGGTTGCTCAAAGCCTCATTTACTCAGCTCAAAGCCTCTCAACCACAGAACTCAATTGAGTTTGCTTGCATTTCTTTATTAGGGAAGTGTGATATGCAACACCACACTAGTGACAAAGAAATATACAGTAGGGCTGAAGGCAAAGAACCCAAACCAAGTTTCCTTTTTGTATGAGTTTATTGGTTCAGTACACATGGTATCATATATGGAACTATTGTGTTTTCTCTCCTATTTTTTTTTAATTGAATGCTTTAATTATACATTATGCAGCCATTTAGACAGCAGTTATCATCCAAACAATTTATTTGGTGCATTCTCTGTATCCTAAATGTTTTATTTGTCCAGTCTGTGTGTTCTCACCGAACAACTGCACAGGAATATTTTGTGGATTTTTGGGGCTAATTTGACTAAGAGACCGTCTGCTCAGGTTGTCTAGATGCTTATTGTTTATGTGTCAAATTTTTCATGCTTCATTTGTAGGGATGGTGGTTTTTTAAGATGTGAAGATATCACTTTGTCCTGAAGCAATGGTATTTGTTTCTCTTGGGGGATAAGAATTAACTTAACTATCTTGATAAATAGTAAATAGAATAAAGTCATAAATATTGGTTCTTTCACTAAAAAAACTTTGTTTTTTAAACATGTTTCCAAACTTAATTCTTGCAAGCAAAAAGGAAACAGTTAAGCATTATTTTTTCTTAATTAAACCACCAGTTTTCCCAGAATGTATACTTCAGATTCCCAGGTTGTTTTTGGCATCTCTACACGGATTTCTCAAGAATGCAATTACTACACTGTAAAATTGTCTAGTAATGTTTGAGAGAAGAGGAAAAAAAACAGTACTGTCTATGACCCTGTTCTTTGACACTAGTTGTGACCGTGTCACTCCTTTTCCATCTGTTTGTCCTGACTCCCCCATATATGTTTGACTAACGTCCAACGGTGGACGTGGTCATTCAGAAGCTCTGTCATTGATAAAGTACTGGCTTTGGGCTTTTCTTGAAATAAAAGTGTGTGTATTCAGAATAATTTTTAGGGGAGAAATGTGTTGGTTACTGCCACAGGGTGATTTTATCGCAAACTTTGTTGTGTGTCTCTGCCGTTTGAGGTCTAACAGGATGAGATCTTAACTCCCATTAGAAAGGAAAGAACTGTACTTGGGAAACGTTGAAGATTTCTGCTTCCTTTAGATCTTTGCAAATAACAAAGGCAATATCATGTGCTTATGCTAAGCTGAAACTAAATGGAGCTTTGGGGGCTCTTCTGCTTGTATGGGGTTAGTGGGTTGTAGTGATTGTCTTTTTTTTTTTTTTTTTTTTTTTTTTTTTTTTTTTTCTTTCTCATTCTTAAATTTACCTCTTAACCAACAGGCCAGATTCTCACATGGTGCTTTCAGTATATCTCTTGTCTCTTGGCTTTCTTGGAGCCTGACCAGTTTGCAGCAGTTGAGAATTTAATTTTGCAGTTGTTTTCCCAATAAAAGAACAGTAACTTTTCCCATTCTGCAGCCTGCCTTTCTCATTCATGGTGTTTTTCAAAGGTCATAATATCTTAGCACATTTTAAATGTCGCAGAGGATTTGAATAACTTCTACCCCAACATATGGTATGTATCATCAGTGAACTCTGCTACAGAAACTGAGAGCTGAAAACAAACTGCGTGAGGGAGTCTAGGCAGAAAGTAAAGTGAGGAAAAGTTAAAAATGTGGAACTAGTGGAACAGTGAGATGAATCAATAAAGCCATTTTAAATATTTGGGTAAAATAATTTGCTTGGAATTCTTAAGAGAAATTACTGGCTTGTGCTCAGTCTGTGCACCACATGGATTTAATTTTACGTCTTTTGCCTGTTTGTAATGTACTCTTAAAAATTAATAAGAGTGCAAATTTGAGGTAATTTGAGTAAAACCTGCAGTTTAAAAGTAATTGTTTTTATTAATTAACAGGCAGAACACCAGTCAGGTTGAACTTGCTTGTGGTCAGAGAAAGTCTGTAGACAAGTAGTGAAGGAAGGAGCATCTCCCTTCATGTCCCCAGAAAGCCCTGTCTAAACACAAATTATTTATTGAGGGCACATGGGTCAGAGAGTTACTTGGCACTTAATGGTATTTTCTGGAATTTGTTTCTTTTCATTGTAGTTATTTCCAGTTGTTGAAGTACTGTATTATGCATGAGTGTGCTATGACTATATATAAAAGTATTTTCTGCAGAGGAGAGATGGAACGGGCAGGACTATATGGGAACTTAATGAATTTCCACATAGGTTGTTCTGAATTCCAGTCTGATGACTTGCTCTGGGAATGTCTGACTCTAGCTTTCCTTGACTGAACTGGTGTACTGGATCACCAAAATCTACAGTGGCACTCAGGGACGCAGTTGTCCTTCCCCAGGCTGCCTCTCGGCGAATAGCTGAATGCCTTTTCAAAGTTGGCAAGCAGATTGTTTTGAACACTTGCTCATACCTCAGAAAACGAAAAAAAAAAAAAAAAGCTCAAGTGCTCTGGAACAGCATTGAAACTACTTTGTGGAGGTGAATGAGTAACTTTTAAGAGGCCAATTCTTCTCTACTTGTGAGTTACTCTGCATATCTAGTTGAGAAACTAATGCTTGTCCCTGTGCCACCTGGACCCTCTCATTTTGTGTGTGTGGTGGAAAAACACTGGAGAAAAGAGAATGGTAGGGAGTTGTACGGGATTTTTACATTCCAGTGAAGATGCTTCCACTTGTGGCTTTTTCTGAGCAATGTTCGCTTGTTCAGCTTTACACAAAAGGTAGAAATATTGTTTGTAGTTTGTCTTAATCACGCCAGTCTTTGACTTCAGCCCATTGAAGCAGACCATCAGAGGCTGAATTTCTCTTACAGCACGAGGAATTGTGACTCTTCAGAGGGTCACAACTTACCACATGCAAGCACAATATGTCTTCCTTCGCTCAAACTGGACCTCCGTAGATTTAATTGAACTACATTGCTGTTAGGGGGGTTTGCTGCTGTTTGGTCTCACTTTATTTGGTATCCAAAACATAGCTGTTAAAAAGCAAAATTAAAGCTGAGTGAAAAAAAACAAACTGCAGAAGAACAAAGTGTTACAGGAGGCAAATATCCTTGTATGTTTTACAGAAATAGGACTTTGGTTGCCAGAGGCATTGTTTGTGACTTTACAGCTGAAGCTGAATTCTCTAAACCATGTAAAAAAACCTGAAAAATGCCACAATATAATACAAGATTTAAATACGTAGAAAAGCACAGAGCTGTCTGTTTTGTCAGGAAGCATAGACAGGATCTGTGGTATTTTGGGAAGAAATCACCTTGGATGAGGGACATGTGGAAGTCGATAGCCTGGTCTTTTTCCTGTTCCTCAGCTGTGCTCTCTATCGAGGCACAGACTACATCACACTCCTTAAGATTTAAACAGCTATTTAATGTTTTAAAACAACATCTGTAATATATGCTGGCACTTATTTTCAAATAGCTATTACAGAAAACTTTTGTAAGTGTTTCCATGCTTGGTTGCTCTTTGTGAGCTGACAACATAAATGTTTTCCATGTCATTGCGAGATGGTGGTGGGGGAGATGCTTGCCGTGTAGACACACTGTTGTCCAAAATCCCCAAGGACGGCAAGGCACAACTACTTGTGACTGTCCTCGTACATCTGTTAGGAATACAGATACCCATTCTGATGACGTGCATGCGTGTTTGTGCAGGATCTCAGCTTAAGTCATCAGCTATTATGTGTTATTGCTGTGATACTGGGCAAGCTTCTGTTCGTATTCCAGTAAGTGGCAAGAACGTGTCTCGGGTGGGGGGGAAATACAGAGGGTCTTAGCAGTCAGGACACTTGGGCACCTTTCAGTGATGGCATAGGCTACGTTGCTGCAAAAGGATCAGAATAGAAGGGAAGGCCAAAGGAATACTCAAGATGAGCGGGGTGTGCTCAGTAGTCTGCTCAAGGCCCCCAGCTAAAACATTCCTTAAAGTAAGTTTGGCATTGAGCAGTAAATTAAAGATTTTTCTATCAGTATTTAAGACCCAAAATCCATTAAAATACAAATACTTTAAAGGTGATTGATAATGTATCTTCCCAAGTACAAAGCATTTAAAAGCAAAATAAAACATTCATTTTAATACCATTTTTGTTAATTAAAATTCTTCTAAGACATTACTGTTCACACAGTATGTTGGAAATATGGTTGCTGTGTCTGTCTTCCCTGTGCATCAGTGGTTATATGTTCTTTTCCAGATTAATTCTATCCCTAAGACAAGATTGGTGTGTGTTTCTGCAACTAAAGGAAAAGATTAGTTCAGCAGTTGGAAAAACAGATCTTTTCTGCAAATACTGCTCCAGCTCTCCATTCAAAATCTCTCTGGTGCTCCTATCAGATACTGCCTGGGCTGATGATTCTCATGCATTTCTAAGGATGTTCATCATATTTTCTTGAAATAAAAACCAAAATGGACAGAGCAAGATAAATTTTGGGAAATTAGTTGCCATGTTGAGGGGGTTTGGATTTTTAGGGGGGTAGGAAGCTTAAAAATTTGAGCAAATGGCTGTTATTGAGAATTCCAGTGCCTGCCTGAAAAATTATGATATTTGCTATTTGTTGTGGAAACAGTTGTTCCTTGCTTGTAAAAGGTTCAGGGATCCAATCCAGGAATAGAAACAGTGCTTTTGTTGCTTAGAGGCACATATGATGAGCAAAAATGAACAGTGAGTAACCCATCAGCTGAAAGATGCCACATATGGGATTCATACTGTTACAGAGCCCAAACCAAACGTATAGATCTCAAGCTAAGTTGGTGATTAATTCATAAATAAGAAAAGCGTCCGTGTTACTGGGTAAACTACTCATATGAGCTTGTATAATTCTCCCCACATCCCCATAACAGCCTTTTTGGTTTCATTTAACTGGCTGTGTGAGGAATTCAACTGGAATCTGTACTTCTGCCAGAATTTCACAGGAGCTGAGGCATGGACCCCTGTGATCTTCTCTTCAACAAATGGAAGGGCAAAAACAACCTAGTTAGTGCCAGGATAGCCACTGACATTACTTCCCCAAAATCCTGCTTCTGTGTGAGCAGAGTGTCACGCAAAGCATTTGCTGTTGCATTCATTACAAGGGTTTGTAGAGCATGGAAAGCTGATCCCATGCGGGGCAGTGGTGTGAAGGACTGCCTGTTTCTAATGCTTATACATTTTTTTCTCTGGTTCCACCCCCCCCCCCCCCCCCAGAGATACTTCAAACCAGGAAAGTATAAGAATTTCAGTGATTTATTTGTTTTGCCGAGCATAGGATCACCCTTACTGAGATTAAATCTTCCAGGGAGTTAGTTTCATGTTTGTTTGTTTTTAGATGTAGCAATAAGCAGAAAGATTCTGGCCTTAAGGGACAAGAAAGGCAGCTGGCGTACGAATGGCAAAAGCAGCTGAGCCACTGTTTGAATCCTTTCTAATGTATTATTACCTCCTTTTTAATTATTGTATTAGATTTCTTTAAATAGACTTGGTTCTTTGAACTGGTTGACACAATATTCACTGAGATGTTTTGTCCAGCTCCTCAAACTAGCTTGTGTTTTAATAAGCAAAGCTCAAAGTCTGACCCTCGGTTTTGAAATCCTCTGGTAGCATGGCCGTACTGGGGAATAAGCTTGTAATTGGATTTTTAACAGATACGAGTGTGTTTTAAGTCCTTCTCGAACTCTGTGAATGGTACTGATAGAACATGCCAGTAAGTAGGGAAGAGGCACATAAACACAGAATGTGAAGCACGGTGATGACTCTGTATCCCCTCATTTCTGAAGGAATCTCTGGGATGATCTTCCAGCAAGTGCAAATTAGCAAGGTCAGGCAGCTGCTGTAAATAACACTGGTGGCCAGTTCAAGTGAATCTCCAAGTAAGACATAAAGAAATTCTGGATTTTTGTTTTTCTTATCAGTTTATTCAACATAAAAAAATCAATGTATATGTGTATCCTGTGTGTGTTAACAAGGTGTTATTTGTAGGATCTGGATGCCTTGTGAGGCAAAAGCCCCAAAGAAAATCACAAATAAAACTTATGGGTTAGTATGTTGAGATCAGACAATACCAGCCTTGAAAGGCCTTGTTGTGAATGTAATAGAACTTGGTGGTTGTCCTCCCGATGACTTATTCATTAAATACAAGAAAATCTATATGGGCAGAACAAGATAAATCCATGTTTCTCCACAAACATATGCATCAGCACATGCTTCAACAAGTACTATAAAAGTATGTACTCTTCCCTGAGCCTGTCATAAAAGACTAAATTATGCTGCTACACTATGTGGTGCGGTAATATATTTGAGCAGTTCTGACTGGAGAACACTACGGACATGTCTCTCCATTAATTAGGGCACGCATTCTGTTCCGTTTGCCTTTAGATGGGGAAACTGCAGTGGCTGGACACTTCGAGGAGGAAGAATGACTTATTTTCCTTGTGTGCCTTTTGTATCTGCTTTCAATTTTGGGCCATTTGTAGGGCAGGAAAGGGCAAATCCCTAATGAAGTTGAGGTATCGGGACAAGAAGACATCAGGAAGGTGTCTATACTGATTTGTGAAAGAAAGGAAATTCTGAATTTTATGGTGTTGGGGGTGGCCTTCAAGATCCTTAGCTTATTTAAAACTTGTTTTAGCAACAAATTCTCCGGTAGCATGTCTTCAAGAAGTAGCAAGTCTGCTGTGATTCTCAGGAGCTAAATAGAATTTATTTTTCTTGTGATATTTTCCCCTGCCTGACAAGCCTAAAACATCTTAAGTTTGAAGGTTTCAAGGTTGATAACTAACTACCCAGCCTTAGAAGGGTGTCTGTAAAAGGTGTTATTGTGCCACTGTTCAGTATAAGATTTCTTGTACTGTTTTATTTGAAAGCATTACAAGCTTACTGATTCTAAAGAGAAAATGCCGGGCTAATTAGTTGCTTATCAAATGTGGTATGTCAATTTCTATATTCTTTATCTGAAGTAAAAAAACCCACAGTTTCACACTGATGAAATTTAAACTAGTAGAATTAATTTCAGGTTGACCTTAATGTTCACCCTGTCTTTGCTTTGAAGGAAGAACTCTTCTCTCAGTATTTATATTTATTAGGAAAATGTTGATTTTTAAGGAGCTGGTGGGAGATTTGCATGAGGAGGCAGCAAGAGAATTTATTTGCTTCGCTCCTGCATTAGGTGTTGGAGTCGCTCCTGGTTGTAGACCAATGAGCTTGAGGCCAAACCTAGTTTGTGGTTTCTTCTGTGGCCACCTTGGCTGTTTGGTCAGCCTGAGCACAGTAAGTGTTACTTCACACATTCTTGCTGGCTGCGATAACTAAACGGCCATGTCGTGAGGAACAAGTCGTAGAAACCTTGCCCTGCCCCTGCTGCTGCCTTGGCCTGAGGTGCCTTGGCTCTGGTCCCACTGTCATCCCACACATGATGGTGGTCACACCACGTCGAGGAGGAAAAACTGCAGGTTGTAGCTTGACCTATCTGTAGAGCATCTTGGATGTCAAAGTAGTAATAACAGCATCTTCAAGAGCTTGATGAGTAGTTAAAACTCACACTTATTTTGAAGTTGTAAATACTTAGTGTTTCACATTGTAATATGTACTATAAGCGTGCTTGAGACACTTGCTGTGAAATTGGGTGGTTGGGTACATGAAACCCTGCCATGCAGCAGGCACACGTGCTTGAGAACGCAGAAATGGACAAGGAACAGGCATTTGAAAATCATACCTGTAGTACAAACTGTAGTTTAAAGGTGCCTGGAGTTGCAGGGAGGGTGGATGCTGTATTGAAAAAACGTTAGTGGTTTTTCATTGACACTGTTGCAGTTTGTGGTCAGCGTCCTTTTTTGGTCCATGTCCTATATTTTTGGTACTGTCAGTGTCGGTTGAAATATTTGGAAGCACACTCCACTGCTATCAAAGTGGCTGTTTAGCTGCCCAGACTTTTATTTAACGTTTCTGAAAAACAACGAAATATTTTCACAACTTGGTGCTATATGGCATTTTAGATGCCGCTTGATGTTTGATTTCTAGCATCATTGTGTAGGAAATAGTCGTTCGATTGTTTTAACCACTTGCTATTTAGGAAACTAGCTCTTACACTGATGCATAATGGGAATACATTAGAGAAAAAAATAAGTGTGTTAATGAGCCAGGGAATTCCTGAAAGATTAAGGGTATAGTCTTTGGAAACACAGCTCTTAGGAAACTGATATGGAAATGGTTGCATGCTGAGTCTAGCCAATTCTGTGCACAGGAAGAAATTACACTGCTGTTCCTCCAGATTAGTCCCCTTGATAGAGGCTGTGTGAATGCCAAATAGAAACTGACCCAAATGGGGCAAATTATCTTAGTTTTTATTAATTCCTTTATGTCTTGTCATGAGTACACTGACTAAAGAAGTCTTGAACTGTTTAAAATTTAAATGGTCTAATACTGGATCCGCTATTTTAGAAGAAAAGTAGGATAGGGTTCATAAAGATTTTTTTTTTTTTTTTTTGGAGGAAGGGATACACCTAGCATGTGCTGTCTATGGGGCTGTGAAATCAAAGTTTCATAAAGGTATCTACATTGCAAAGTAAACCTAGGGTGTGTTACCCGTTTCAGTGGAATATGCTGAGCCTTTGCCTTGCGAGTGTGAAACATAATTACGTGTTCTCAAAGCACGAGCTGTAAGCAGTACGTGTTCCAAATGGAAAGAGGTGTTTTAAGTGGACTGCCTGGAGGTTTGGAAATTGGATTCTTCCTTACAGTATGAGGAAGCAAACCTGCAGAGGAAATCGTCCGGCAGGAGGACTGCTCAAACTCCATTCCTCCGCTTGCTCATATCATGGTGCTCCATATACCAGAAGACGCAGCGAGGGCTAAAGAAATGGAAAAGGGATTTGTTTTTTAAAACCTAGTACGTGTGTATCACAATCAGCAGTGATCCCTCTCAGGTACATTTCTTACTCAGTCACTGAAAATGGTGTGTTTATAGAGCTGTTTTGAACAGAGCATTACCAAGGGACTGTGTTTTAGGCTATTAACATTTTTACTGTTCTTTTAGACAAAATGTTTGTTTCTATGTAGCGTAGTCGTCTTTGTGCCTTACAATCTGGAGCTGGGAGGGGAATAGCTCTGTGTGCGGAGCAGCGCTGGGCTCTTCCTGTGTGGTTACAGCACGGCTGTCCTCCACGTTGTCACAGGTCATTGGCACAAGAAAGACGCTGAACTTGAGGGATTAAGTGACGCACGCAGTATTCAGGTTGTGTGTTCTGGTGCATCTCAGTGCTTTATCAAATAACTGGAGAAAGCAGCCTAAATGCCCTTGGTTTGTTTGTTTGGTTTTTTTTTTTTTGAGAAATTTTCATAGCTTGAGAAATACTCAAGCAATCCAGTATCCAATACCATTGTTCTTGACAAATTGATTATCCTGACAATACAGTAGACTACCTGTACATACACTCTCATTTGAAGGAAAATATTATGGGTTTCATGAGATTACTCATCACAGTGAGTTTAACGTGACAGTGTTCTGTGTGAATGACAAAGTCATGAGCAAGTTATACAGGTTACTCTGATTAAATGTCAGCAGAACCTCCAGAGTAAAAAATACTGTTGCCTGCCTGCCATAAAGACTGAGATTATTTCAACAGTTGTTTTTCTGAGGTATAAACTTTCTAGTTTCTTTATTACTTTCACTGGTGAGTGGAGTGCCATTCGTCTGTAGACGGAGTGTGTGTGCTGACCCTGCTGTAGTGCACGTGGAGTTAACGCTAGTGCTAGTCAGCCGGAGTGGAAGTGGCCTCGAGAAGGGGAGAAGTTGTGTGAGATCCATCAGAATTTGACCGTTAACACCACTCCATGTTTAAGTAACTGCCTATTTAAGTAACTGCCTATTTTTTGGACCATGTTCCAAACGTAAGCAATGTTAATAAATAAGATTCTGTAATGATACATCTTCATGTTGTATACAACCACTGGAGGAAGAAATCTTATTTAATTATGCATTTTGACACATTTTCTTATTTCTTCTGTGATTTTTATCTCCAAAGCTGTCTGGATGAGTGCAATCTGGAAAACAAAAGTGGCACCCAGTTTTTCTTTTGAGTTGCCTTCTTAAGCAAAGATGGTTTAGGTTAAAGTATCCTGCTGATTTTTGTGCTACCTGTCTTCTCTGCGCAGATCAGAAGATAGTTCTGAGTAGTTATTTGACAAATACTTTAAAGATTTGGGGGGCGTATCTGCAAAAGATTTTTTTTTTGGGTGTTTTTCTTGCATGGTGACACCTGAAAGCTTTAATCACTTTAGGGAAATGGCAGCAACTCATAACTATATGACATGCACAGACAGGTGTTTTTCAAGAGAATATACTGAATTATTTCTTACAAACAAGACATCTGTAATGCTTAGTTTGACATTATGAAGACAGCTGAAGGAGTGAGGGAATAAGTGACACCAGGCAGCATTTCTAGTGGCAGTAGAAGTACAATGAGTATCTGTCACACAGCATAAGATTTTGATAAAACTAATATACACTTGGAATTGCAATATTATTGTCAGTGGATTAAAAATTCTTGTGTCCAGAGCCTGACAGGAACCCGAGGTGTGCATTTGTTTGTGTGTGTGTGCATGTGGAAGAAGGGATCCAAATTCTTTTCCCTCAACTCGTGATTGGAATTCACAAGTGAAAAGTTGAATAAAAATCATCCCAGTTTGCCAGAAACTCACCTGGCCATTGAAACTGGGTTTTAAAAATGAACAGGATGCGGGTGCTAGGGAGATCTCTATCCCAAAATCTATGTCAGAATGTTGTTGACTCTGGGAGCTACCTACAACACAGCTCTTGCAGCAAGAGTATAATTTGGTATATTAAACTAGGAGGAATAGAAGTATGATCCTGGACTAGATTTCTGTAATAGAGATTAATGGGAAAGCCGGAAGTTTAATTGCATCCACATGCTTAGAAGGTTAGTCTGTTTATGTGAATTTGTGAAAATTCTAGTTAACTCAGTGTATATCCTGCATGAATGTCTTGGTTGTTTGCGAGACCGCAAGGAGCAATTATTTTTCAAAGGTAGATAATCCTACTGAGAAAATGCTTGTTAATAATTGGGCACTGATCATGCTGAGTTAAGGGAGGCGGTTCATTTGTCTGCTTCATTTAGAAACAGGATCAGAACCTGAGAAAGCTACTCAATATATTTTAATTTGAATTCTTTCTGAAAGTATTTACAATCTGTTTCAACTGCAGACTCTTGGAATAGTAAGCATAAGCTTTGCCTGTGGAAAAAAACCTCCGTTCCCTTTTGAAGTTGTGCCAGTACTGAAAACTTCATTCAGGTTCTGAAAACTTGACTGAAGTTTTCGCTTTACCTCTTGGCCGTCTGAAATGCTTTGCTGTAGTTGCCTAACACTCCAATCAAGTCTCAATACTTGATATTGTTCCAAGACATTTAATTTAGAATTTTAATTTTTATTCCTATTTAGGCTGGGAGCATGTCCCAGTATCATTGTCTGGTAATGACTAAAACATGTAATCCCCAAAAGATATTTCATACCTGCTTAAATTAAACCAATTTAAATAAATAGAATTAGTGAATTGAAAGTGTGCACTTTTACTGAAGCATATGTGTATCTGGCTATTGGTTTCAGGGAAAGAGTTAAGATTGGGGCTGTATGCAGGAAACTATACTGCGTTTATACTTTAGGTCAGGAATTGTAGTTCATATGTTGGAGCATTTAACCGTTGCTACGTTTGTTGGTATCTTTGAAGGCTGAAAGTACTGACTGAAAGAGATTGCTGGGACTGTGAGGAATGGCAAATAAGTGTAAACCGTGAGGATTACACTTCATTCTACTTCAAAAAAATGAAAAGGAGCATACTAAGAATTATTTCAAACTGTAGCATAGACACTTGAATTTGGAGTGAAGACATAAATTCACTCCACAAGATAATAGGATGTACTAGGTTTATTTAAATCTAGTTGCAGGAAACAAGAACTGGTGAGTCAGCTAGAATATCAGTAATTAGCTGCTTCACTTGGTGAAAAATGTGCGCTTCGCATGGTCTAAATGATTAGTTTGCGCTCGTCTTAATTCTAGAAATTATCATATCTTTTTTGGACCTTTCTGTATGGATGTCAGACTAAGATACTGTTGGGCAAATGACCAGTGGTGGTGTTGGTAAAGAAGATCAAGGGGGGTGGTTGTTTTGCTAGTATATTTTTTTCATAGCTGTTTAATTAGCCACTAAAAAGAAGAGTGGGGAGATTTTTTTCTTTAAAGAAAAAAGAAGGATCCTAGAAAGCTTGGAGGTAAAATGATTGAAACAATAACAAATGGATTAATCCAGCATGGAAGACCAGCATTTGCAGAGGAAAACTATGACTTTCTACTGTACAGAAATTACTTCTATACCAGTGTAATAGTGGATTAAAATGGATTTACCAGGGATTTCAAAGCTTTTGAAATACCTCCTGAGAGTTTGTTAAATAAAGTAATCCTCTGGGGGAACAAAATTCTCTGTGGGATTTGAAGACCAGTGGAGCCAGAAAATAGTCACATGTGGCAGAAGGTTAACAACTGATGGCCCAAATGTCTTTCCTAATAATGTATTAAATTGTGTTCTGCAAAAGGAAATGGGCAATTAAATATGTAGCGTGGCAGTGACAGAAGAACTTGCTGAGAGCAGTGAGGAACTTGAGACAAACTAATGGCTGGCATGCTTGGGATAGGTTAGGGGCTGTGTCATGTATAACTGATGATTTCTGGTTATTCTGCAAGCTAAAAGTATCTGTGTAAGCTCAGTCTCGTACTGTCTGTATTTTTTTATCTCTGTCCGTTTAAACTAAGTGCTAAGAGGTGGTGCAATCTTTGTAATGTGGTGATATTTACCTTTTATTTAAATGAAATACGCCTTGTCAGTTGAGTGTGTTTATGACCATGTAAACCCGTTTTTTTGGTGTGGCAGCACTGCATAAAAGTTGCCTGTTGGGGAAAAAGGCGGATTTAGATTGGATCAAGGACCTCACCAGGTACAATATTTGAAGCTTCCACCCAAGCAGGGATATGAAGTCAGTCATCACCTGCAGAGCTCAGATTGGGGGTTGTAGCAGGCAGCCCTGTTAATTTTCAGCAGGACAATCTTGACCAGAAAATGAGATTGAGTAGATACCATTAATTTCTAATAAAAGTTTAAAATCATATGTATAACACTGTTGGATTCTAAATGAACTGCAATCCACAGGAAATAAATCTATATGTACCTTTGGACAATTTAGTAAAAAATATTTACACAAGCTTCCAGCTGGGCTCAAAAAAGGACAAGGGAAAATAGCCTTTTAGATACTGGTAATCCGGTTGCTGCATAATATCAAAAAGACCAAGCACTGAGTCATTATAAGATGCTACAAATTATGTATATGTTAAGTGCTCTGAACATATTTGTTTGAGTAAAACATGGGGATATATTTAGTGGCTCAAAGGCAATGTATTTCAAGCTACTCCAATAAATGCTTTGTTATTGAACACAACTTCAAGTTATTTGAGTAAAAATATTTGTAAAATTTCAGTAACTGTCAGATGTTTACTTAAATAATGGTTAAATTTTGGTGATGGATCTAATTTAATAATCTTGAATTGCAACTGCATGGTTTGGGATTTTTTTAAGCACAAATACTCTCTTATATCATGAGCCGGTCACCAAATTAATCATGTTATGGAGAAAAGTATCTTCTATTTCGATTAAATTAGTATTTTATCATGAAGACTTAGGCACCTTCTCTGAACACTAGTACTAGCCACTGTTGACTACAGAGCTGCTTCAAGGTAGCATTTCCTTTTCTCTTCTTGAAATGTGAGTTGGTAACATTCAGCTAGAAGGTGTCCACCTGAGCAGTACCATACCCCTGAAAAAGAGGATGCTGAGAGTAACTCCCCTGTTTAGACTGCTGTTTTATAATTATAACAGGAGTTAAGATAGGCAAACAAACATTGCCCATTTAAAAGAAAAATCTGCTCTAATTTAGTTCCCATGGGAATGAGAAAACATAGCAGTCACAGCGGGTAAAGATGTGGATTGGAGTGACTGGGGCTCCTTCCTCCTGTGCCAGTACGCCTCCACAGTGGTCTGCATCAGTCTCTGCTTTTGCAGCTTTGAGCTGCTCCTTTTGAGAAATTCTCGTGCTGCCATACTGTGTGGTGACTTGTGAGGTGGCCTTAATTATTTCCTGAATTTGCTGTGCCAAATTCCATCCCGAGCTATGCTGCAGTACACCCAGAATAGCACCACTGACTTCAGCAGCACCCAACGCTTTGTGGAAACTGAGCTCAGTACAGTTGAAAACTTGATGCAAAAAATAGCTCACCATCTAGCCTTTACCATCTTCTGAGTTTAGAGCTGTAGTGTTGATTTCTTCAATGTGCAAATAAGTGACCATATGGTTAGAACGCAGTTATGTAAAAACAAACTGTTGAAGAAACAATTCTTCTTCAGACATTGTTTGCTAGAGTTGCCTTTTGGCATTACGTTTAAATATGTGTTTTCTATCAAAGATATAGAAGGTAATAATCCCGCTGCAGTTTCCTAGAAAATGTTATAATATACAAGACATATGGAAGTTTTGTACAAGTTGCAGAGATCAGAAGTGTTGGCTAGCGATGTAGCTGCATGCCTGTTAATGAGAGATTTAATTCTGGCTGACATGTAAACTACTTCTAACACTCCAGAATTATGTAATAAAAAATATTCAGCTATTTGTCTTTAATTATTAAGCAAACAAATAGTCCAATATATTGAAGATAAGTATGTGCTTGAACTACATGGAGTTCAGTACTTTCTAGTAGAGTAATATTTTCACCAAAACATTTCTGGCAGCTGTCTTGCTGATGCCAAAGGTGATTCTACAGTGTCTTTCAGAAAGTCCTCATTGGTTCAACCTTAAGGGGTCCAACTGACCCAGCAATTTAGATTTTATGTCAACTTTAATTAAACACAACAGCAAGAAAATAAGCATGGTTTATTAACTTATCAAGAACAGGAAGCTATGGACACAGCTGGTCAAGTGATGATCTCACGAAGTGTTGGAGACAACGTGGTAGGCTTTGTGTGATGCAAACTGTCAAACACAGTAACCTACTGTTGCCTGAGAACCTTGAGTGACACCAGGGTAACCACCTGATAGTATCCAATCTCAGTGGCCTTAGAGTAGCCTAGTTAAATTGAACCTTATTATGATCCTTGAGCCATCCATCCATCCACACACCTCTCACGAAAGCTGCTTCCAACAGTTATCTGCATCCTTGGAAAGGGAGAGGGAGGTGTAATGGAGTTTGTTGTCTGTGTCCTTCATCTTTTAAAAAGCATGTAAAGGAGAGAATTGGGCAAAAGTGAAAACGTGTTCAGAGGCAAGCCATAATTGGAAAACAAGATCAACACAAAATAAAAGTAGAGAACAAAGGGTACTCTGGAAAAAGGACTGTTGTTAAGTTTTTAATGTCTTAATTGATCAACCATTGTATCTGGATAATGCAGAATAGATAATCTATGAGGATAATAATGTGTTATTAGGGGTTTTTTTGTCTGTTGAACATTAGATATGTCAGACATTCATGGGAAAGACAGCTTTTGAAAACAGAAATTTTAATTTTGCACATCATGTACACTTAGGCATATCAAAGCATGTTTCTGTTGACAGTTTTGATACTGAGAGGGAGCAGACTTATTAACCTTTTTCTTGCTGCCCCTTCCACGGAGAGCTGATGTTGCAGCATGTAGATTTAATTATTTAATGGCTTGTAGTCACCAGCCTACAACATGCTTTCCTTGAATCTGTGTCTGCTTGGAGAGATTGTTGGTTTTAGCCATTGGGTTTTAACAAGATACAGAATTTTATTTTTAAAATAAGTACCATATTTGAAAACAAAGCTGAGGCATGTGTACTAGGTAGCAATTACTTTTGCAAGAAGGTCTTTGCTGACCACTACCTCTGAACTCCTTTACTGTTGGTATTCCATCCTAAGAGAGTTCCTTAGCATCTAATTATAAATTACGCTCACTGTACAAGTAGTTTTACATCTTGAACTTAAAAATTTGATGAGGTTTTTTCCAGAGAGTTTGTACAGAGGCTGCTTACAGAAATACTGCCACTTCCATGAGAGAGAGAGAAGCATTTGGCAGCAGTTTATGCCACAGGTTAAATCACGTGAGAAGATATTTGATGTTCTGCTGAATGCTGAGCCTTCTTGAACGGTGTTCATGAGAAGCTTTGAACAGAGGCTTACTAATGTCCCTACAACTCATTTCTCTGGGCTTTCTCTTTCAAGGCTTAGCTGTAATAAAGCTCTTGGGTGCTGAGAACAAGATTTGCAATGTCTTTAAATGAAGTTATTATGTTGAATTATGACCATTCCCCCTATCTTGTTTATTTGCCCATTTAATAACCTAAACTTTATTAAGTGTTTAAATCAATTGCCTTCATTTTACCGAAGTGTTAAGGTAATGATTGATAGGATAAATACTTGTCAGACTACTGGTATTAAAAAGCAAGAAAACTTGTTCAATTTTCAGGGTTTAATGTACATTTTCATCAATTTTTTAAAATGATGATGTAATGAAGAAGGTATAATTAAAGTTGTAGAGTGTTCTCATCCTTTGTTTATAGAGAATTACAGGTTTATTATTGTGAGATTCCTTTACCTGATAGACTAGAATAGCTCTGTTGCTAATGGACCCTTTTCTTCTTATAGCACTGCCAAACAATTTATACCATATTTATAAATAAAGGAATAAGGACGCTCTCCAAGTGTATTACAGCAGTGACCTTAGCAACATTGAATGCTGGCAATGAATCTACTAAAAGGTTTTTCACGGTTGAGATTTATAGAATTGTTTCTGATTCTACAGCACACGCCACTTTTTGTTTCCCAGTGAACCCAGGCTTGCAACTGTGGCGATCGATCTTTTATTAAGGAAATGTTTATGAAATTTGGGAAGAAAATTCTAGAAATAACTGTGGAGCCTAGAGATAAGCATATGAGATATGCAGAACAGTCACTGGATGGCTGTAACTTCAGAGCAATGGCTCTCTTCTGAGATTTGATGAACAATGATTTCTGCTTTGTAAATCAAAATTTGAGTTGGTTGGTGAAGAGGAGGAAGTGATTTAACAGCTGATGCTATTCATCAGTAAACATCAGTTGCACATCAGTTCTTCAGCTGATTTATGAGGGGAAAGACGGTTCTCTAGAGATGCAGGTGGAAAGCAGCTCCGGACATCACCTTGCACCACTGAACTGAGAGATTTAATGATAAACTATGCGGTCCCTGTTATAGACTAGAATTGTTAAATGCCAGTGCTTTCAGGAACTGTCTGATCCAACATTCAGAACAAGTTTTTGGAGCATTTTGAAGTGTGACTGAGTATCACAGCTGTGTTTGTGTCTATACAGATGTGAATTAGCCGTTGTGTGCTGATTTTCCACACTGAATCTAAGAGGTTCCCATATTGAGTACAGGCTGCTGGAGACACTCTGCCTGTAGCGAGGCCAGAAACGAGCAACTGAGAAAAGGTGTTGGTTTTGGTTTGTGGGGTTTTTTCCCCCCTATCAACTAGTGTTACAGTCAGTTGTCTTGCAGTGCCAGGATTTCTAGCTCAGTGATCATGCTTATATGAGAAACTGAGACAATGAGAAGTCCCTTCTGTGCTTAAAAATTTCCTCTTACCTCTACCGTGGCATGGATACTGTCACTCTCCCAAGTGCTTCTTTTCATTGCTTTTTTAATAAGAGTTCTGTCTTCATGTTTTAGTTCAGTTTTCTCTGGGCCAATGAAAAAAAATTCCCTTTTGTCACTGAGGAACTTACAAGGCCGGAACCTGAATCCTGCATGTTAGCTTTATGCTGCGAATGTGTCAATCTCTATCATTGACTGTCCTTAGTAAATGCCACAGAATTATGTGACCAAGTGCTGTACATACATGTTACATTATAAGAATACTTTTAACAGTAGAACAGGGAAGAATCTATTTACATTTGATGATTTAGGATATTCTTGTTAGGTTAAAAGAGCATCCCTTTAACAAATACGATCCTTCCCCATGCATGGAGTGAAAAAAGCAGCATATAGAAGTAACAAAAATGGACAAATAAATTTTGGGTGGATCACACTGTATGTTGCTGGGATAGCTGTAACCCAGACTGGACCACAAAGCTTCTGGACTCTGAATCCCATCTGTTAATGAGACAATCCATGTTGTTAAGAGAACTGAGATTCTGAAACTTTTGACAAAACACTTAATCCCCAACTCCCTGTTTCACAGCTTCTTGCAGAAATTCCATTATCCACGTTAAAGCCCTTTGCTAATTAGGCTCTTGTTGGCTTTATCAGCCATTTGATCTCTTCCTATTTGGATTTTGTAGTTGAAGAGGGTTTGCTGACTGATCCACCAGCATGTTAAAGAGGCAAACCACTAAAATGTGACTTTTTTTTTTCTTTGTAATCTATGATATGTTTTAATCTTGTTTCTTCTGTCAGGAGTAGTTTAATGTTTCCCACTTTGGATGGTAAAGCACCTGCAGTAGCCATTGCTTGCTTCAGCATTTACTTCAGGAGTGAATAAGGGGAAGCTGTTATTTGGCTGGAGAACCGTTCCTAGATTGTGTTGGCATCTTTCGCTGCCTGTAGGTCACCATTATTCTGACCTTGGAAAACATTTGTAAAAGGAGTGGAGTTTGATAACACCTATGATTTACTGGTTACAGGGTCTGGATGCCACTGAGGATGCCAGCAGTCTTTTATGGCTCAGTCAGTGGAATCAATGCAAATATCTGCAGTTTGCGATTATGAAACTGTGGGAAGCCTGGTTTCCCTAGTTCGGATTATTGTCCTACAATTATTTGGTTTTATATAAAGCAAAAAAGTGGCAAATGCCTCCCCTCCCAAGGACATTTGGAAATGTGCAAATCGGACCCGCTTTTGTTACGCACTTAGTCTTTCAGGAAAGATTGGAAAAGCATTTATGCCCTCATCTTCACTTTCTTTAAATAATTACAGCAAATATTTGCAGTCACTGAAGTAATATGGGATCAGTCTTGTTTGCAGACAAGACTTTTCTTACCAAGAAACCCCAACAACATAATTCATTACATTAATTTAAAGAAGAAAAGCTCTTTACAAATAGTAGACCTTGTCTTTAGAAAATACTTTCCTATTATGTGACTGTTTCCCAAGGGAATTAATTATCCTTGTGAATTATACTATATTGAACTTGCAGTTTATATTCATGTTTATCTGTGAATCAAACTCTATTTCACTACAGTATTAATTCAGTATGACCCACATTTGAGACATAAAACCCATGGGTCTGATTTTGTCCTAACACTTGGAAAAGGCGTAGCAGCTATGAGATACACCCTGATTCATTTTCAGTTTGTACAAACGTTGCTGTCTACAGTACCTCAGTCAGGGGGAAGAGATTTCTGAGCCTTCTTCAGCTCTTATATGAAGAGCAGGACATGAGAAGTGTGAAGCAGGTTGGTAATCATAACTTTTTGTAAAATAAGAACGACAAGTTGAATGGCAGTAGCTTAAAGCAAGTGCGTGGAAATATTTATTTTCCCCAGCACGATGTATAATTAAACTATAGAGTTTGTTGACAGAGTCTTATTCCTGACTCACTCAACAAAAAATAAGGGACAAAGATCAGTCTGTGGCTAATCAGTGAAAGGGGTAGATGCAGCTTTTGACTTAAAAAAAAATCTTAGTATAGCTGACTGTCGGAAGCCTGAAATGGTAAATTCTACTTCACAGTACCCTGATTCTTATGTTCTGCTTAAAGTAGCTGCTATGTTGCTGCTGAAAGTCAAGTATTGAGGTAGAAGGAGTTTTTTCTCGTATTGTCCTTAAACATGGGTTTTTTTCATACTTAGTGTAGATGCTTTTCGATATCTGTTCTATGGCATTCAAATTGACTTGATGGTATTGTAAGTATGTGCTTTACCAAAGGATATGCAAAAACATGGGATGTGGAAGCCTTACTAGGAAAGGCATGAGCTTGCTTAGCTGGCTGGCATAGGTGCCTCTTGCTTGATCTGCCCTTCTGTAAAAGTACCTGTGATAAAGGATGTTCAGGTCAGTACATGAGACAGTGAACTGGCTCTGACCCTAACCCTCGTCCACTGGGAATGAAATACTTTGCAGGAGTGCTTTGACTCTTCCTCACAAATGACAGGAAAGTCACACCTCACAAATCTGTTGTAACACTTTGACATTTTAATATTTTTTTTTTTAAAAAAAAGGCAAATTAATTGGATTTTGTTGTTAAAATGACTTTTGAAAATCCATTGCATTGTTTTTTGAAAGATGTTTGAGAAGACTGTTCCTTAAAAGAAGCGCGAGTGCAGTAGAAGAGGCAAGGCGCTCAAAAGGTGAACAGATCAAAGGCAAAGACCAGCAGTAAACTCTCAGAAGGGGAGGTTACCAGAGGTGTCCCCCTAGGATTTGTGCTGTGGTCTGTAACATGCTCATAACAACCTTGGAAGGGTGGAGAAAAGTATGGTGAGAAATCACATCTGTAAAGCTGCCAGTGCAATTAATGTTGTTCTAAAGAATTTTGTTCTCCTTGACCATGAGTTCTTCTCTGTTTTGATTTCCATCTGCACAGTCTGTGTGGCAGTTTTTTCTTGTGTGCTGGAGATTCTTAGTAGTAGACTTGTCTCGTGTATCATTTAAAACTGCAAAGATGTGTACTCATTCACTTACATACTTAAAATGACTGGGGTAAATACTGTCCTTCTTAGGACATTTTGGGTTTATATCTAATTGGAGCAGCTTAATTTTCCCCATATTTTTGATTAAGTGTAAGTTATCAGAGCTTTCTTGGTACTGTAGCTGAACTGCAGAAGATTAAATCTTATAGGGCTGCTGATATCAGAGGCAGGACAGAGCTGCACACATTTCCAGGTCGGGGTGTTACGGTCTGGATGGCTCAAAGCTGCTTGGATGGCAACTCTTGTTTGCAGAAGGTATCAAACTGGAGGGAACAGTTGATACAATTGGGGGTAAGCCACCATTTAGAAGTAAGAACATGGGCTGACAGGAACATTATGAAATTATATGGACCAATACAGCAATACCTGGAAAGACAGCGTGGGGACTGACTGGCTGGGGAGCAGCTCCACTGAACAGGACCTGAGGATCTTGGCAGAAGGCAAGCTAAACGTGAGCCAGTGGTGTGGTCTGGCAGCAAAGGAGGCTAGTGGCACCCTGGGTTATTTTGGCAGGGTCATAGCCAGACAAATGGAAGTGGTTGCCTTTTCATTGCCACTCATTGGATTGCTTTGAGCATACTGTGCCCAGTTTTAGGTGTCATAATATCGGACAAACTGATGAACTGGAGCAAGGTCAATGAAGGCCACCAAGTCCGTGGGGCTGGAACACTTGCCCTGTAAGAAGAGGCTGAGGAGTTACCAGGGATAATTCAGGATGGGGCAGGGAAGGCTTTGGGTGGATGTAGCAGTGGTCTCCAAGTACCTACAAGGAGTTTATTGGGAGTACAAAGTTAGGGTCTCTACTGCAATGAGTGTCTGCAGGATGGGAGATGAGGGGTATAAAGTTGAAACCGAGGGGTTTTGGACTGAATATAAGGAAAAACCTTGAGGGCAGTCAAGCAATGGAGCAGGTTTCCCAGAGGGGATGGGCAAGTCCTCCTGGGAGGTTTGTAAGACACAGTAGGTGAAAGTTCTGAGAAACCTGATCTGGCCTCATAGCTGACCCTGCTTTGAGCAGAAGCTTGGCCTGAAGCCACTTCCAACCCAGAGTATTCCATGTTATGCTGTTCTACCTTAACAAGGACAGATGTTAGACTGACTTTCTTGGAGACAGAATTGTTTGGAAACAAGCAAAACTGTGTCTAAAAGATGCTTTTGCACCTAATGCAGTTGCTGGAAAAGCCATTCCTTTATTTTGGGAAAGCGTTTGCTCTTTATAAAGAACATTCTGTACCTGTTTCTGGTTTTCAAGGTTTTAGAAGTCTTGTTTTGCAGTTGAACATTTTGACAGCTTCCTTTTCAAGTTTACATTCAGTCTTTAATGGTTGCTATAATTTCACTTTTAAGCAGCACACTTCTTCAAAGCCAACAATGAAATAGCGTCAACTGAGGTCTGTCTGGTGATCACGAGGGGTTCTCAGTGGCTCATTTCTTCAGCTGTCATTTGTCAGAACACACTCATGTAATCTTAATGAACAATGTGTAAAGCCATTAAAAACTCAATTACGGCTTTCTTTTTACTGCAGACGTGAGAAAATGCAATCATAAAGTGCTGATGTGTAAACACAATAGCCACCATCTGCTGCAGCATAGCATTTCAGCTCCAGAAAGAGGATATATGTTGCAGATGCATCAATAATAGGATGCTTATCAAGGCATCATTATGCACCAAGCAGGGGAAAAATTGAAATTTATGGCCAGCTAGAGAGCACTTCATGGTTTAATTCCCCAATTTGCAGCGGTATGTTTAATAACTATGAGAGAGTGCCGTTTTATGTTCCTGTCGTTTGAACGGATTTTTAAAAATGAATTTATTTACCATCCTCACATCCTCCTTGCTTCTGACTGATCTGAACATAACACATTCATTTTTGATTATTCAGGACAAAACCAGCAAGATATTAATTAATCTAACCTATCGATCCAAGAGCACTAGATTTAATTGACTTGATATTCAGTCTCCTTTAATGAGCATACAGTTCTTTGTCCAATTAATATAAAAAAAAACTTTTACACAGCATAGTCATAGTCCCCCAAAGTCATTTTTTAATTTGATGTTGACTTTATGACATTTGAACTTTCTGGATGGAGGTAAACAAAACAATAAAGCTAAATGATTTTTTTTTCCCCTACTATTATTATTTTCACAAATTGGATGTGTAATGGTCTGAATAAGAGTTTCTCCAAGACACCTTTTGTTTTATTCAGATTCTTGCCTGGAGACATTTAAGTGGCTTTCAGTCATCCGTTGATCGATAATTTCCATTTGTGATGTGTTAATTCATTCCCTCGTTCTTTCTATGAGTGGAAAATATGACAAGTGGTTTGTTGGTGCCAGACCAGATAGTGTCTCTCTTATTTGCCCATATAGGCCTACAGATTGAGTATAAGTCCCATCAGCTTCAATTCTGTGTTCAGTCTGAAGAAGGCTGTCAGACTCTGAATCACAATATGCCAATTTTTATTAAAGATAATAAGGAAAACCACACTTGTCTTTAGAAGACTGGTTTGAATTTTTTTTATTTTTATTTTTTTTTTTCCCCCTCTGGTGGGAGCAATTTTAATTATCTCTTACCTACCTCTAAGTGATGTATCCTGGCCAGACAAGCTTCGCTGGACATGGACATTTATAACAGGACAGTGGATCTCAGCTGTTGATCTTGGAGTATGCAGAGCAACCTTTTGAAGGTCCTAGGGGACAGAGGACAGGATACCCATTGGAGTTCACACTCTGAAAAGAAAAATGAAAATGCGTACAGATGGGTATATTTAGAGGCCAGTATAGAGTACAGAGTGTAATTTATTCACAACTTAATTTTGTAAATTGACATATTATTGCATGCTATGCCATTTATTCTTAACAAAGCTATAAGTTTACACACCCTACAATGGCTGGGCTTGAGGTGTTGGGCACTGTCCCTTGACTAGCCGGGAAGGGGTGGTTGTGGAAGCTGCCACACTAAGTCTCTGCAGAACTAAGGAATGTGGTGTAGGTAGTAGATGGCAAACTGGTTTAAGTAAGGTGTGAGTACTTTTCTCTAAGAGACGTGGCACTATAAGTGGAAATTTTTCATCTTTTCCGCTGTCATATAAAAGAATACCTCTTATCAGGACTTCACCAGAGACACATTTTAATAGTATTTTCTCCTGTATCTCTAGACAATACTGTATTTAAAAAAAATATAAGCTATAAATAAGAAGCTATGAATTATTTGCATATGACAATTGTTTGTGAGGCTATTCTTTTAGTGACTAAGAGTAATTATTTTAAGTGCTTTTGGTGGATGGGTGTTTTACTTGCTTATGTTGTCAGTCACTAGATTCAGGCTCCATACTCTCTCTAGAATTGTCAGCAGTTGCACAAAAGGCCATTGTCATACCGCGAATAGCTTGTGATTCATTTTTTTTTGTGGGTGGCGAAAAATAAAATTGTAATTATTGCTTTGAACTTTTTGTAAAAGCTGATGTTTTTTCTCCCAGAGGAAAACTCGTTATTTTTATATGTCAATCTGTAAAAGTGAAATACTCCCAACTTTTTCTGTCACTGAAACGCCTACCCCAGTACAGTTCAAGACCATATTGTGTTAGACACAGTACAGCTTCGGAGCGGTTCTTTAGGGTAGGAATCCATGTATTATCCAAAACAACAACAGAAAAAAAAGTTGAGAATGATGCTTAGAAGTGAAATTATCTGCACTATGAGCCAATCGGTGATGGTGCAAAAATAAGTTTTCCTGGATTCCTACCTAGTGTAGCAGGCACTTGGTCAAAACCCTTGTAATGTACAGGAGCTCTTTATTTACTGGGTGCTGTCATCCTCAAGTACGAGATCTAGGAAATGTAGAGCTTGTCTTCATTGCGTCTCGCACTGTTTCTCAAAATGGCATTGAAATGCTGCAGGCAGAGCATTTCACAGCAGCTGCTCTGCTCCTCTGTACTGTACTACTGTTACTCAGCAGCTTTACAGTGGCTTTCCTCCCAGATTCTCAGTAGAAGAGTGTTTCTTGCAACTACTCTTGCTGTATTTGTAAGGGAAGACAAGGCAGACTATGCGTACTGACAGAGATCATAATTAGTCTTGGAAACCAGGCGGTCAGGTTTCCAGCCTGCTCCCTCAACTGTCAGGCTGTGCTGCCTTTTCACGCCTGTTGGCAATTGTGCTTTCTCATAATAAATTATCTTAGATCATAGAATCCAAATCTCAGTTTCTCACAGCTTTGGTTTGTGTGGGTGGATTTTTAAGAACAGTATATATACAGTACTTATTGAAGAAGGGAATTTTGTGGGTGACTGGCAGCAGAATTAGATCAATAACATTTCTCAGGATCCCATCTTTGATTAATAGAGTTAAATTGAAAAATTTTGATTCAACTCTTATGTTTCTCCAAGTCCTTGCTGTGAATCTGGAATTTCTTGATTTGGGGCCATTTTGATTTTCAGCATATCAAAATGAAAGATAGGATAGCCAGGGAACATCTTGCCTATAAGTTTTCATATTATATTTCTGGTACAGCCTCTTCCCCAGTTGTGCTTGCATTATGCTTAAATTTTCCAAGGTTTCTAGAATGTGTTGGGGTTTTTTTTTGGTTTTTTTTTGTTTGTTTGTTTGGTTTTTTTTTTTGAAAGAATGCCTTTGCATATATGCTTTTCAATCCTTTATGAAATGTGTGTATATCATATAAACACAGGGAAAAAAAAATTCTGGGAGAAAGTTGCTGGTATCTGTTAATATAAATGTAGAATATATGGCTGTTCACTGCATAGAATTGATCAAAATGTTTATCTAGCTCATCTGAGTGTCACGCTACTAGGGCATGGAATAGGGAAAGTCAATAGGTTAGAAGTGAGGCAAGGCTTTTCAAACTCAATCTTCTGTGAACTGCAAGAAGCCAGCAGAGAAATACATTTGTAGCATGCTTTGGCAGCAGCATCAGAACTGAGAATGTCAAGAGGGCTGCATTTGATTAAAAATTATCATGCCTGGCTGCTGACACACAGATTTTTCCGCCCCCCGCAATCTTGGTATTTTCTTCAGCTTTTTCTGAGTGTATGTCTGTGCACACATAAAGGAGATCATTTAAACAGAATTGAATCAAATAACTCTCATAATGTTTTTCCTTATTGCTAACATTTGTCACCTTGATGCATCTGCGAAGAGATGAGTTGAGACACAATGTGCTGTAAAATAACTACTTGATGAATCAAAATGTGAGTTCAACATCAAGTGCCATGGTTAATAGGATGCAAGCTTCCAGGTTAACAAACTCATAAATTGCCTTAGTATGTATTTCCTTCCCTAAACTCAACCTGTCCTTCCCTCCTAGAAGAATAATTGTCCTTGTTGCGTTATTTCTAGTCTAGATGTTACTGTTATGCTAACAAGCCAAATTCATTTGGGCTCTGAAAATTGGGTTTTCTTAACACTTTACAACCTTCAAAAGTTTATAGTTCAAGATGCAGGGTTTGCAGGTCTGGATTGGCATGAAGAGGGTAGCGGCCATGTAGGCAAACATCAGCTCAGCATTTGGTCCATTGTTGTAGGTTTTGCGTTGCGTGTGCCTTTGGAGGACTGTATGTGGTAGGAGAGCCTTGTTACTGCTTAAAGTGTGAATATGCTTTTGTTTAGAGTGACTGTTTTATCACAAGGTTATAAAATAATAAAAGCAAAATAGTGTTATTATTTTAATTTTTAAGTTATCTAATTTATGTGGTTCTAGTTGTCCCTGAATCTATTTGTGCATGTACTCTGCAATTTTAATATCCTTCCTTTCTGTTATCTAACAACGGCATAAAATAACTAGTTTGAGTTCTTCAGGTGAGTGATTTGTTTTCTGGCTTCTAAGGGAATCACTGACTCTTCTAATTGAACAGTTTTTACTGAAAAAGCCAAGCCAAACCACTCTTTCTTCTCTTTTTGCTCTCCTCTACAGGCTCCTTCATGATGGTGAACAGCTCTGGGCGGGCGTCTGGGCAGAAAGCTCACTTGTTGTTGCCTACGTTGAAGGAAAATGACACGCATTGCATCGACTTCCACTATTACTTGTCCAGCAGAGACCGTTCGAGTCCTGGCTCTCTGAATGTCTACGTGAAGGTGAACGGAGGACCGCAGGGCAATCCTATATGGAACGTCTCGGGGGTTGTTACAGAAGGATGGGTGAAAGCAGAACTTGCTATCAGTACATTCTGGCCACATTTTTATCAGGTATGAGTTGTAATACTTTTTTTTTCCTTTGAACATTTGGCTACGTATGAGCTAATAAAAAAAAAAATCAAATTCCACTCCCCGTCCTCTCGAATTTTTCCTATCAGAATGAGCTTACATATAGCAGTTTTTTAGCAAGGGCCTTATATTAACATCTAGACATATTTTTTTCCCTCTTCACCCTTTTTCTTCAGTTATTGTCAGGTCACAGAGTGATGGATAGACTGCTGGGAGTAAAATTATTGGCAAACTAAGACCTACTTGTTTGCCATGAGGTAGACACATAAACAGACTTGTATTGGCACTTTCCATGGCACTATGTAAATATAAATGTAACTGGGTGTTGAGGTGTGTAACTATATCTCCGCATAGATTTATCTGAACTATTTTTGGTCCTTGGTTGGTTCCGTAAGAAGGATCATTCGTTCACTCAGCTTTGCATCTGGACTTTTCCTTTTCCATCTTGTACCATGTTATCAACATGAGTATACTCTTCACCAGATCCTCCATTCCTCCTCTTTTTTTCACTTGTTCTATTAGGAGATTTGATTTGTTTTTTAAACAAGCACAATGTTGAGGAATGTAATGGGTAAGTTGTTTTTTGGTTGTATTAATTTTACAGCTACTTGTTAGTTGTCTGCTTCAAACTTCATGTGACAACTATGTAGTGGGGTTTTTTTTAGTTTCAATTAGGTAAGATTGCATGCAATAGACTCACATACTTCTTATGAGGTGTTGAAAGCATGTTTTTGTCTTGTTTTTATATTCAAGACAAAAAAAAAAAGCCTGGGAGGTAATTGCACCCTAAACCTTGCAGGAAAAGCTGGTGTACATATGACACTAATAAAAGACATGACTGAGATAAGAATTATGATAGAATAAACTGTGATAAAGCAGCAAATAGTCTGTGGATAGAAAACAGCAGGTAGAAAAGCTTGCTTTTTTCTTTTTTTTTTGCTTGTCATAACTGAGTAGAAGGTCTATAAAATCTGAGCTGTAGCAGAATGCTTTAATGTTCTGCCCCTGAAAAAGAGTTAGGGTATGAGCAGAATACATACAGCACGCTGTGCTGGGTGAGAGGAAGGGATAAAGAGATGCAAATGAGTGGAAGGTGGTGTTACAAGGGTTGTGCGCAACTGGCCGCTTGTTCTGGAGTCGTATTAAAGTGCTTATACTCCATTCATATATACATGAACCTGGCCATGAATTTGCTTCACAGGAGGTGCTCCGCAGAGATAACAGAAGTGATCTTTCACCCAGGTAATCAGTGCTTGAAAAACCTGGAAAAGACGGTCTGATCTCTCGCGAAGAGAGATCCTACTCTTAGATATAGTGATAGTAGACTTCCTGAGCCTGCCTTACTTCTTTTGCCAGTCCTTTTGCTGGTCAAGTTTACTTTTCCTGAGAAAAAAAATCCTTTAAATCAAACAAGAATTTTTCACTGCAGTGCAAAAATGAGCAGACTTTAAGCCAGCAGTAACTCCCTAGGAGGAGTAGTTCCTTCCTACAAAATGCAAGGAATTTTCTTTTTCACTTTTTGATGAACTGGGGTGATGTTTCCTTCCGCTTATATTTCTATTCTTATTCCTGAAGTGTGGCTTTTAAGATTTGAGATATGTCCCACTATTGTGGGGGATCTAATAGACTGATCTGTTGTCAATCCCTGATTTGATAAACCATCTTCTGTTGATGGCCTGCAAATCTCTACGTTTAATTAAATTTTTGTTTAAAAAAAAAAAAAAAAGAAGAAAAAGAGAAAAAGAAAACCTTGAGCTTGCGGAAGTGAAGAGGAAAACACAATGAAGGACTTAGACAAAATTATTGTTATTTGGCAGCCCAAAGTAATGCTTCTGACTAAAGGAGTCTGAGGTGGCAGGATGACAAAAGCTGAGGTTGCTTCAGGAGCGTCTCGTTGCACTCTCACAATCTAGAATGTGCTGTCGGAGTGTTATTTGTCAGCTTTAAATCAAAATTACATGCCTGGAGAACTCTTTGTACGCAAGAGGCCTGAAAGCATATTCTGTATTTCAAAAGCACCAGGTAACACAGGAAAAAATAATGGTCTTTCTATAATAAATGAAACCAGTGTCAGGCAAAATGTGGATTATTCTCTTAATGCACAGAAACCACACCATCTTGAATTGCAGTGTGCATCGAAAATTCAGTCAGGCAAAAAAAAATCTGAAACTGTCTGTCCTGAGTGTGAGGCTTTGACGAGTACTGTGAGCTTTGGAGATGTGAGCGGGGGAAAACCAGTAACCCAGCCGATTGCCAGAGGTCGTGGTTTAGGTCTGGCAGCTCTGCGCAAGGGTCACACGAGTCATCTTGAATCCAAAAGCACTCTGCTGAGATAAAATGTGGGGATGGTGGAGATGTATAATATCTACCCTAGGGTTACTTGTACTTGGATTCCCAGCCTGAAGATGTTTTTAGTGTAGTGAGAAAAAGCCATAATAGTTCTTGGAGAAAGGTAATACGTGTAATCTTGAATTACTGCTTGCCGTAAGGATGAGCTTAGTCCCAGAATGCACCAAGGGCAGCACTAGAGTCTGCCAGGAAGAGGTTTTTTGATGTATAGCAAGGAAGGTTATTGATCCATGCCTGAAGAAAACTGTTGTACCACAACAGATGAGCCAGGATGCGTTACTAACGCAGACGTTGTTGGTATATAGCAGCAGTGAAATGGAGGATTGTTTATTGGTAAGGAAACATGAACTGACTTAGTATTTGCAGTTCTCAGCAGCATTTAAGAATGTTTTTTTTTGAGTAAAGCTTTGCATTTTGTCTACTGTATTAATTTCTGAGAAATTCCTTAATGCCTGTGTCTCAACCATTATACTGTATTTCTGACTGAAGTTAAAAGGATGTGAAAGAGATTCAGTGTGAAATTTGCAGAATTGGGCCCCATAAGCATGGATTCCTGCCCTTTCCTGATGTTGGGTCTCAACTCTGTTTTCAGTAAAACCTCGGTGTTCTTGTGCTTGTCACTTTGATAGCGCTGAGTTGCTGCAAAATACAGAAAACGACAACAATGTGGAAGTTTGAACTGGGAAATAACAAAAATTATCTGAGTGTAAAGTGGAACAGATAATAAAATACTCTGTTACAACAATGCTGTGTGAATTGAGAGGAGTCCTCCACTCTTGTCAGTGAGTTCTGCACCGGTGTGCATGGGGATTTTAGGAGCTGACTCAGTTGTTACTGGCTTAAGTTATATTGTGCTGTATTAAAGACTCTGCACATGTTGATTATTAACAGAAGACAATTTTCTGTGTATCAGTGCTTGCTTTTGCCACACACTAAGAGCTAATACCAATGCCTTGAATGACTCTTCTTTCCAAATTCTTGGCTTGCAGGAAATGGAGTATTAGTTCATTGTGACTTATATGCCACAAATGAAAAACTAAAGTAAGATTTTGTAGCTGTAATAGTGCACTTTATTTCAAATCTGAAGGGAGTCACAGTAGTTGCTTACATGACCTTCCCAGAAAGTATAATTTTTATCATGAATGACATTTCATTTCTAAAATAAATTATAATTCCATACTAAATTATAATTTCATACTAAGGCCTTGCATTGTACTCTTTCTTTTATAGAGTCCCTAAAAAGCCTGTAAAGAACCTCGGTACACAAAATGCTTGTTGATTTTTTTTTTTTTTTGGATTATTTTATCTTCCAGAGACTGACTTCCTCCTATTCCTCCTTGGACAGCCTATTTTTTTTTTTTTTTTTTGTCCACCCTCCTCTGGAGTAGAACTTTGTTTCTACAAATTGTTAGTACGTGAGCTTTTCTTAGTTTATATATTTGCCTGCTAATTTTTATGTTCTACCTATTTTTGTCATGTCTTTTTTTCTAATGGATTTATGTCAGAAGATCTCACATTTGTATATGTTTTGAATTGAGGGAGCAGATCTTAGGAAGTTCTGGAAGAACAAATGCAAAGCAATATGATTAACAGCAATTCTCTACTTGTGAAGGATGTATTGATCTACCTTCATAGCCAGGGCATGCGGTGATCAGCCTATGGACAGTTAACTTTGTGTTCTAGTAATGAATTTTAGAGGTTACAAATGACTGAAATATGAAACAAGTAGCTGCACTAGATACTGCTCTAATAGCAATAACTGTGCCAGCTGAACATGTTAATTAACTGTGTCCTTGAAAGCATTATTGTATACTTATGCAGAAATGAACAAGTTAGTACAGTGTGAACAATAGTAAGAGGGAATGAAACTGAGGATGTCTCTTTCAAATGCAGAGGACAGCATCCATTACATCTCCACCCATTCATTTTTTTTTAAGTAGCGAAGGGATAGCGCTTCATTCTTCAGGATGAGAATCCCTGAGTTGAGAGGTAGCATTACCAAGATGTTAAATGATCAGTTTGCGTTTTTCTTTTTTCTATTGCAGTTTAACTTTTCTAAACTTGCTATTCCTCAGAATCTCAGAATCAGAGTGTATCTCAAGTAGGAAGAGACTCATAAGGATCACCACGTCCAACTCCCTGCTCCTCACAGGACCACCTAAACGATATGACTAAGAGCTTCATCCAGATTCTCTGTCAACTCTGACAGGCTTGGTGCCATGGTCACCTCCCTGGGGAGCCTGTTCCAGTGACTGACCACTCTCTCAGTGAAAAACCTTTTCTTAATTTCCAATCTGAACTTCACCTGACACAGCTTCGTTACATTTCCTCCTGTCACCAGAGAGAGACCAGCACCTTTCCCACTGCTGCCTGCCTTGAGGAAGTTGCAGACTGCAATAAGGTCACAGTCTACATCTCATGGGCTACTAGCCTCTAATTGTTGGGCAAACTGCCTGATTTAATACTATTTTCTCCTGAATTTTTAGTTGAAGAGCTACTTATTTGGCAATCGTTAACTTAGTTTTAATAATCTCTTTATAATTTTTTTTAGTTTTGTTTTTTTTTCCTGCACTGCTGATTTTCAGATAACCTGTATATTTTTAGTAATAGGAAGCTTCAGAACAGTTTTCCATGTAAAATCACAAAGCCATAGGGAAAATGAGGGGTTTTTTTTTATCTGTAATTGAATATGTGTCTGTTCGGACCCAAATTAGTGGAATGCTTTCATTATCCAGATACATAAAATAGAAAATGCTAGTTAGTGTACCATTACTGTAGAGAAATGCTACATGTGGTTTTAAAGAATATTAATTCACAGATCATGTTAGCTCAATCCAGGGAACAGCAGAAACAACTTTATTACATCTGGGAAAATCTTATTTCAGTCCAGTAACTGGAATGGCTTGTAATTTGTTTTCTAATACTGCAGTGACATGCATGCCAAATCAAGATTTTCTCCAGAAGAATCCATATAGGGTTATTGATTCAATCAGAGAATTTTATCTCATGTACAGCATTCTCCAAGGCATACTAAGAACAAGATGTCAAATGATTACCCACTCAATGTTCTTGAACTGGTGCGTAAAGTGCATATAGGTGTGTATACAAGTAGGATATTTTTTGCTGTTTCAAATGAAGGAAGCACATAGTTGTCTCCGATTCTAATGAATGTTACTCTAACATTTTGTTTTCCTTATCAAACAGATTTTCAATCTCTGATATGCATGTACATATGGAATTGCCTTAGAATCCCTTCATCATTAATGATAAAATGCCTTGAATGACTGAGACACTGGAATAAAAGCAGAATATGGTGACTGGCCAAATGACTAGTATAGCTATACTTTTTAAGAAAACTTTTTCTTATTTTGTGTTTCAGGTGATATTTGAGTCTGTCTCATTGAAAGGACATCCAGGGTACATAGCTGTGGATGAAGTCAGAGTTCTCGCCCATCCATGCAGTGAGCACTCTTTGTTTTTTTTTAACTGTATCAGTGCATTATATACCAGGCTTTGCAGTCTAAAGGAGTGATTTACCCAATTTCATCAGCACTAAAATGTCTTGTATCCCTCTGAGACACCCAAAGACAATCAGCCTTGCATAATTACATTTGCAAGTTGTGCAAAAGGCAGAACTGCTCTCAGCCTATAGCTAGTGCCAGGACATCTGTGGAAGTCTCTCTTCCTCTCTTGTTATGAGAACTAAAACTGATTGTTTTATTATTTCTGAATCATAGTGCTGTAGAAAACAATCTAAAAAGCTTCTGATAATATCCTGTGTGGTTAACTTAAGAAGAGAAGAAACAAGCAAATTGTTTCAGTATTTCCTTGGTAAAGGACATATCCCAAAGGTCTGTCTCTCAACAAATGTTAAACCCACTCAGCACCCCCGTAAAGATATTAAAAATAAATCTCATTCAGACAACGCGCTTGCACAGGAGTAGAAACTAATGCAAGTTCATTACACTGTTCAAAAATATTAGTGCTGCTTTTCTTCTATTGCAGCTATAGTAATAAGCTCAGATTTTTTTTTTTTTTTTTTCTATTTAAAGAAACCTTCAGCCTCAGTCTTTGAGTCTGAACTTGTTTGGTTTCTCTGTGTCTACAGTGTAGCCTGAGGACTTTGTGTGTCTATATTGTGTATGTACTATACAGTTTCTTCTATAGATTTTTTTTTTAACAGCCCCTCTCACTACTTCATAGTTCTAGTAAGTCAGTGACAGCTGCTCACAAAATAAGTAATGGATCATATCGATGGAGTGAAATTAACTGATTTTCTTGCAGTACACAGTTTCAAAGAATAGCTGCCATTCAGTGTGACAGACACGGCTCTGCTCAAGTTTACCAGGACGTTTCTGATAATGGCAGTATGGTTAATTGCTGTTTAACTAAATTATATTTGTATTTACCGTGTACTTGTTGCTCAGGCCTTTGGGTGCATTTACTTCATTAAGAACTATTTACAATCTATGTTAACCAGATGTTGCTGATAACTAGCAGCATCCAGACAAATCCCCAAAATGGCCTGCGTGCGTTCCACAGCGTGCTGAGTGATGGCTGAACCCTTTACTGGGAAAGGGGCCACTGAACAAAGTATGGGGTAAAGTCTGGACAAGGTTATGGGATTAAAAAAAAAAGAGACAGGATGCTGTGTTACACTCCTGCTTTATCAAGTATTTAAACTGATTTTAAATCCATTTCTCCAAGTATATGCAGGTCCCTCTTCAAAATTAGGTGTGTTCTTGGTGACTCAAAACTGAAATTATTCAAACAATGAGCTGCTCTGTTTTGAGTCAGTTTGTAACCTGCAGCATACAGAACTCACTACAAGCTGCGAGTTCTCTGCAGTCTTTGGAAATGCTTCTCCTGTTTGATTCCCAGTGTTGCTTTTGTTGTACAGCGATGACAGGCACCAGGAAAAATGTCACCAAGGTGTTCCATTGACTTGTACAATCTTTGCCCCTCATATTAATTTTACAGTTGTTTTGACTCAAAATACAGGGACCATGAAGCTACTGATGACCCTGGAGATTACTTAAATTATTGGTGTTATTTCTTCATTTCTGCTTTACCTTCATAGCCGACAGTGTAGCAGACAAATCTAAGTATCAGCAAAGACACAGTGAAATGCCCCTAATGGCAAAGTATATGGAGAAAAACAAACATCTTCCTGGTATTGCCTTTTTTTTTTTCTTTTTTTTTTGTCCTGTGAAGGAATGCACTAGAGTATCAATTTTCATTATTCTAAAAGCTGATTGACTCCGTGTGCGTGAGCACTTGCAGTCCCAGGACAGCCCTGTGCTCTGGAAGCTGGGCAGACCTTGAGGACCAGGATCGTGGGGTTGGTGTCACTGCGCTCACACAGGCTACGCAGCTTCATGTTTGGAGCTGGCTTGTATCTACCCACCTTCAACTGCAGGCAGAAATTACTAGTATTAGCCTGCAAATGTCACGTAGTACCTTCTGACTGTCACCCAGAGGTAGTTTTCCAGTAAACAATGACGCAAATTACTGATCCCCAGAAAGCACGATTATAGAGAGGCAGTATCTTTCAGGAGCTGTCAGCAGAGTGAATGTGTGGTGAGTGGCATACAGAAGCTAGATAAAAACATTTGGCATAGTATATAGGCGTGTGTTCTCTGTTCATGTGTCTATAGTAGACAAAAAACTTATATGTCAAGCTTTATGCACACACAGACACAGATACCCGCATCCATTTGAAGCTATTTGATTCCAATGGAAAAAGATGGGTTGGTGTGTGTCCTCTGAAGCTATGTATTTCATCAGTGTCTCATCATACTAGAAAATGTGATGATTAAGTTGAAAAACTCTGACCTTCAGTCTCATAAGACTGTTCAGTGTGTCCTGCTAAGGGTTTTCATATGGTGCACAAACTTTCTTGTGAAGGTCAGCAAGAACTAAGTTATTTTAAGTGTCACATTCACTACTGTAATTTCTTTTATTTTCTTGTGAGTTAGCTTAGAGGTAAATGAGTCTGGTATTTAGTCAAAAAGATAATCCTCTGATCTAGTTCTGTTGTTTACAAATGTGATGTCTGCATTTCAGTATCAGTGGTTTAATATTGAATTAATACTGAATTTAGCATCAGCAAAACACTGGTATCAGTGATCTTACATGAACACAGTGATGCAATACTGTCAGTTATATGAATATTTCATTTAGTATCTGATTTGATATTAATGACACATTATTCTAAAGATCTAGGATGTATTTCATAGTCAATAAAATAAAAAGGGAAAAAAAAACCCGTGTGAAAATTTGGTTTGGGTCAGTCATGCTTAACAAGCTCAGAAGCATTTGATTTTTTTCAGCCTTTTTAGAAGCATAATTTTCTGAAGGAAAGAAATTACTCAATTACTCTTTGTAGTAAGCAGTAAGAAATTGTGCTGATGACCATGAACTTGTGTTGTGATTTGATTTAACTCTCTGTTTTCAGATGTGCCAGAGCTCTGTATGATCCCTTAGGCCATACTCTGTCAGATCTGTAGTGAACAGTTAATACTGAAGGACAACTTTATTTTGCAAAATCACTTTGTCAAGGATAGACCCCGGTGCTTTGCTGAGTGTTTTTGTCTGTGTTGGTGTAACACAGCCAATTACCGCCTTGCTCTACCCTTGCAATGCTTTGCATCTTTTGTTAGGAAAAGCACCTCATTTTCTACGACTTCAGAACGTGGAGGTCAATGTGGGACAGAATGCGACGTTCCAGTGCATTGCTGGGGGGAAGTGGTCACAGCACGACAAACTCTGGCTCCAGGTAAAGTAATGCACTTGCTTTTTTTGTGGTGGTGGTCTTTTTTTTTGTTGTTGTTGGTTTGGTTTGGTTTTGGTACTTTTTCAAGTAAAATAAATAGATAGAGAAAGACTGGATGGGGAGGCAAAAACTTTTTCCTCAGGATCCTTTGAGAACTGCATTAACTTGTTTCTAGATAAGAGTTTAAGGTGACAAAGTACAGAATCATGATACAGGAAATGGAAAAAATGCCCAGTGACAGCAAAGTTCTGGTTTCAAATAAATGCCCGTGCATCTGTAAGCACTCAGTCATAAAGCAGAACGGACAGAACAAGTGGAACATTTCTTCACTTCTGCTTGATTATGCAATCTTCTTTTCTCTCATCCCTTGAAAATGTCCTCAGCCCAGAGCTGGTGACAGTATGTTAAGAAGGAGACTGAGATTACTACCTGGCTGGTAAAAACTGGCAAAACCATTTTGGATCTACTGTTTTTCTTCCTCACAGTTTCCCTTGGCTACACTGATAGCAAGTTGTTCATTTTAGTTACTCACTAAAGGAGCAAAACATTCCCTCTCTTAGTGTCTATATTTTCACCCTGCTACTAGTTGGTCTTGAAAGACTGGGTTGTGCTCTTCAGGTGGGTATAGTAACAACCTTCAGAACTCATTTTCAGTTCTAGAGTTAGAAATGGAACATACATCAAACTGACGATGTGGAGTGTGTGTTTCCAAGTAAAGAAAAAAATTTTCTTCTGCCCTTTGAAGTGCTCGGATGTGTGGAGTCCCAACATTACTGTGCTCTATACGTAGAACTCTTCTAAAAGCTTTTAAAATAGTCGAGCTCTTCACTTCTTCTAAACTAATGTGCCATTCAACACCTAACGTCCCAAACAAGTCAAGAGGACTCTCTTGAAACATGCATTGTGCATGTACATAGGGCCAACATAAGCTTTCAGAACACTTAGGACAGTCAAAGGTTTTTATTCTTGACTTGGACCGATGTTACTGAGGGCCTGACCAGCCCATGTTTGTACCCTCTGAGGCAGACAAGAATGGCCGTTGTCATGGTTGCTGTGACGTTTGTAGTCAAATAACTAACAGATTTTCTCAGACTTTTTTATTGACTTCAGACATTTGAATAAACTTTAAAAATAACAATTTCAAATTGAGTTTAAATACTAGAGGAGGAATCAGTTTACCCAATCATAAAAATGAAAATTAATATTGGGGAAAAAGTCTTCAGTTGGTGAGAAATGTAGTCAGCATCATCTAAAAATGACTTGACAGTCACTTGAATTGTACTCTCATCACAGCTGTTCTCCTAAAAAGTACATTTTTATCTGAAATTTATTGACCTATGGTGTACTTTCAGCATCCACTGAGGTATATTTTTGGCTTATTCTTTATCTTTTTTGAGTTCTTTCAGTGAAATCTTTCCACAGTTATGACTAGATGTGTGTAACAACACTTCTGACCTGAAGCAGTGTGAACCTTTTCCTGTGAGAAGCAGGGGTTTGGGAGGAAATAGCTACTGTTGCTAGTGGAAACCTGTTTTCCATTCTCTAAAATCGAAACATTTAATGAAAATAGCCTTGGAAGCATCCCCAAAAACTGATTACTGGAAATCAACAAAACAGCAGTATGTCTTCCTTTGAAACTCCTAATAAACTAGAGCAACTGAGCCAATTCAGATGTTCATGCCGTGGAGAACTTCTGTTTCTAGCTAATTCTTCATTGTCTCCCCTCCAGTTGGAAAAATGTAGTCTGACATTGGTAGAGAGGTTTACTGAGGAATGTTGGATGTATAAGGATGTCTGCTTATCCAACCAATTTATTTAAATTGGTTCAGAATAAAAGTTTTACATCTGAAAATGCCAAGTTTATAAAATATGCTCATTCATAGCATTTTCCCAGATGTACAAAATCCATTAATTTGTAATATTTTCATATCCTAGCCAGGCCTCTAAATGTACTGTGTACAATTGTGTAGTCTGAACTGTCACTCTCCAGTCTTTTAAATATATATAACACTTCAAATGCCCAAATATGTTTCAAAAAATAAATAGACATGAAAACTTAAATATATGTGTAAGAATTTTTAAGCCCTAGTTCATACAACCCTGTAAATTTTTCAGGGGTATGGCTTTTCTTGACAAACTGTGCTTGTATAAAATCTAACCTAATGATGTGAACGTGAAGGTCTGAACAATGTTAAGAAGCGTAACAAAAAATGAATTTACATATGGATGCATAATCTGTGTGCCTTCATAACTGACATTATTTTTATCTGTATTTACAGCAGTGGAATGGAAGAGACACAGCGTTAATGGTCACCCGAGTGGTCAACCATAGGCGTTTTTCTGCCACCGTCAGTGTAGCTGACACCTCTCAACGCAGTATCAGCAAGTACCGCTGTGTCATTCGTTCGGATGGTGGATCTGGAGTTTCGAATTATGCGGAATTAATAGTGAAAGGTAGGTTACACTAAAGCAGCACGTTGATGCAAGATGAGTATTTCCTTCCAGATGGTGTCTGCGTATAAAAATTGACATCCTGTTGGACTTTCTTTTTTCATTCATATTAATTAGGAAAAAAGGGTGAAAGTGACATGAATTTCAATTATTTTTCCAAAAACAAATATTTAAATTGGAACTTTGCGTAGAGCCCTCTTCATAACCTTAGTATGATTGGGTAGGAGGTATGGGTACTTTTATGCATAGTAGGTATGGGTACTTTTAATGTAGTCAGCTAAACAGTTGTCAGTCAGTCAGCTTCATCTGCCTTCCTTTACAGTGTTTATTAGGCATCAGTAATCTTGTGATGAAGCATTGCTTGTCAGAAGAGTCTCCCGGCAGCCTTGAACAGTAAACGATGGGACTGATTCTGCTGATGTCCTGAAGTACAGAGTAGGAACATCAGTAGTTCTTGAAGGTTGCTAGGGTTTTAGCACTGTTATTTACTGTGATTCAAGATAATACTGTACCTGACACACGCAAGATGTGTCTTAATCTTGCCTCCATGAGACATGCAGTAAAGTGCTGTTTACTCTGTTTACTGTGCTTTTTTTTTTTTTTTAAACTTACTCTGAGCTGCACCACGAGGGTGCTCACTGTCTCTTAGGTGGAGAAATCAGAAGGTGGCTAAGTTGCTCCTGAGACATTCTGTGTTTGGGATGGGAGCGATGGCAAATAGGAGGATGTCATAGTTTAACCCCAGATGGCAATTAAAACACCACACAGCCGCTTGCTCACTCTCCCCCTGGCCCCTGGTGGAATGGGAGAGAGGATCAGAAGAGTAAAAGAGAGAACACTCATGTGTTGAGATAAGAATAGTTTAATAATTGAAATAAAATAATAACAATAACAATAATAAATTGTAATGAAAACAACAAAAAGAGAGAGAGAAAATCCAAGACAGACAAGTGATGCAAACAAAAAAAACTCAATTGCTCACCACCAACCAACTGATGCTCAGACTGTTCCTGTGCAGCAGCCCTCCGGCCAACTTTCCCCCTAGTTTACATACTGAGCACGATGCCATATGGTGTGGGATGTCCCTTTGGGTGGTTGGGGTCAACTGTCCTAGCTGTGTCCCCTCCCAACTTCTTGCGCAGCTGCAGCCTGCTTGCTGGTGGGGTGAGGTGAGAGGCAGAAGTGGCCTTGACTCTGTGTAAGCACTGCTCAGCAGCAACTAAAACATCCCTGTGTTATCAACATTATTCTTGTCCTAAATTACAAACACAGCAAGACGACACACATTCTTCTCACTAGGAAGAAAATTAACTCTGAGACAAAACCAGGACAGAGGAGTATGGGTCTGCTCGCAGAGTATAATTTCAAATGTTTCACTGTTCTGTGAAAATGGAGGGCTGCTGTAGTAGAAACAAGATCACTTTTGTCCACTGTATTACTTTCTGGTGACTTACTCTGTCATTTGATGCTCAGTATACTGATGGCTTTACAGTGCCTTAAACCTAGTGTTGCATGGTGCAGATATTCAGACTACACAGACAGTGAAGAGGATGCTTCACTGGTGCTTTTAATTCCCACTCAGTGATTTTGCATCTTGTTCACATCCAGAAGAATTAATTCATGATTAAAATGAAATTGAGTTGCCAGTAGCATATCTGGTATCGTATCATAGCTAAATAGAGGGAAGGCAATCTTCCAGAGCATCCAAATATCAGAATATGCAAAGTTGAGTAGGTACCGCACGCTTTCATGGTCAACGATGTAAGGAGGAAAAAATGAGAAGGACAATTTATAAACACGAATGGTTGGATGTTCACCAGGAGAAATGTTGATAGATTCATTGCTGTATTAGTCAGGCACCTAGCTAGAAGAAATTTTAGGAGAGTAATATGGTTATGGGAAGGTACACTGCTCTGCTCCTTGCTGCTGTGTAGTGAGCAGGTGAGGTTAAGTGGTTCGCTTGAGGTTGGTTTGATGCAGCACTGTGACATGCTGGGATTGCATGGATGAGTGTTTCCAAACAGTCTGTCTAATTTTAATGTGGATAATAGCAAATTTGTAATGCATGCATACAGGCTGAAATGAAAGCAAATTGGAATTGTTTAATTCTGAAGAGATGTTTATTGAACTGCAATAATGTACTTGGGTATACATTAAATTAGTCTATAATTGAAGTTTTGCTCATTTGGTAGTCCTGCCCCATGCCCACTAAATCCAAGCTAATACTCTGCTTCTCACATGCTTTCGCTTGATCAGTCGAACTGAAGATTGTAGGGGATTACTTCAACAAAGGTTAAGGTTTAAAAGTGTGTCGGTGTATCTTTTTGGTGTAAAGATCTGTTTGCTTCCCTGGCATCAGATGTTTTGTTGTAGTGTTGAAAATGGAAAGAGTAATTTGCATTTCTCAATATGGAATGAGTACTATTTGGTAGATAAAGAAAGAGATTTTGCTTTTCTACAACCGAAATTGGAACAACAGATACCTATTTCAGCAAATGACATGATCAGTGAAATTAAACATGCACCACCTGCTGCTGCCCCCCAAAGTCCTCCCCTTACTTGTCTATGTGGACATCTTTACTAAAAGCAATGTATTGTTGTAAAGTAATTAGTGGAAATCTTATCCAAAAGGTCATAACTTCATTAGTTTCAAATTATTACAGTGTATGTAGTAGCAGGATATACCTTTTGTAGCACTGAGAATGTTTTTCTGTAGAACTATTTTCTGTCTGTGCTCATACTTTTTCTGTCTTCTGACTGTTGCAAGGCTTGTATAAGTGACAATACGTTTATTATTCTCTTTGCGCTCTAGAATCATAATAGTCAAGCCAGAGAAACCTATCATTTCCATCTGAACACCTTAGTATCCGTTGGTGCTCTGGTAGAAATAGTTCTTCTCTATTTCTTATCTCTCACTGTTGCACATACTGTAATTTAATACAATTTTGTACAGGGCAGTTTTCAAAAAAACCCAGAGATTCTACATTTTGCTGTATTGATCACATACAAATGGAATGCTTCTTGTCTGTAATTTTCTCCTAAGTAAAAGCTATGTGGCAGTTACTCATATTCTGAACTAAATGTAGGTTTTGCTTGGGTAAAGATTGTTTAAAATACTGTGGAAATTGACTGGAATCTTATCATTTAAAGTCTATATGAATGATAGTGTCCTTCCAGGACACCTGCCACATTATGTAAAGTTGTGAATAATACATGTATATGTGTGTGGAGGTTTGTTTGCAACTGTGGTTTGGTTTTTGATATCTTTTAAATATTCTGGATGCCTAAATTAATTACTCAATACATGGTGGGAATCCGTGGAGAGGTGATAAAGAGGGAATGTTATAGCACCTATAACCTGTTTTTCATGAGCCAATTTCTCTGAGATTTTCACTCTCCAGGAAATCCCTCAAAATTATTTTGTTGCTACCTGATACAAATCCTATTAAGGCTCATGACATCTTCTTAGGGTCTGTTTTGCTGCTACAGGGGTAGGAGTACTCAGCAAAGCCCCTCTACGGACCTCTAAGGGTGTGTTCTGTTCAGTTTTGTCTTAGTTGATATTTGAGATGTTGTTAGTCAGCATTGGATGAAGAACAGTCTTGTCTCTTAACTGAGTGGCTTTCTGTCATCCTTGTGATTTGGGACAGCTCATCTTTTATCAGTCACTCCTTTCTGAAGGTTTTTAGATGTGAGAAGCTGATGCCTTCAGTGACACCAGAGGGAGAGGTGGTTTCTTTTACAGAGTTGCTTATTATTTTTTCTCTTGGTCTCTTCTGGTATGATACTTGTCGCTGTGTAATTGTACCATCTGTTTATTAACTCACCAAATACACAGTGGAAGCTGCTCTAGTGATCTGAGTCTTTTCCTCATAAGCAGACACTGGAATTTAAAAGAAAACACAAAACAAAACAGACCACATACACAAACACAAAAAAAAACCCCAAACAAACCAACAACAACAAAAAAAAAACCCTGTCAAGCTATCAGAGTTGGGATACTCAAGTGTGAAAAGCATGTTAAATCATTAGATATTTATTATATTATTATTATTAAATCCGTATATTTAAGCTTCTCCAGTATTAAATACACTGTGCAAGTTCCAGATTCACAATTATAAGGCAGACTCATCAAGGAAAACCTCTACAGGTATTTTGAGTATCTCAGTATTTATTATTGGAGCTGTGTACAGAATAGTTTCAGTTAATTATTAAACAACAGAAGTCCTATTAGGAGAAAAAGCTTAAAAGTAGTAAGAAATAAACACCTGTGTTCTACAGCTGAGCCTGATCTTGGACTGAATCTGGTCCTAGAAATGTTGCATCAGGCCCTCTGTAGGTTTCTTTGAATAAAAAAAGTGCAGTGTAGCTATGGAAGTATATATAATACATCACTACACGTGTACTCTGGGGCAGAGCTTGCTCCTGGGATAAAAATATAATTGTCTTCAGTGTAGTTGTTTAGGATGCTCACAAACTCCAATGTCTTTCACTTCATATAAAACAATTACTGGGACGGGTGGTGGGTATGAAAAGGATTCCTCAAAGGTTTTTTGGGTTGTTTTTTATTGTAATTGGTTTTCATGCCTGATGCATGGATAGTTCTGTAGCCAAGATATTCATGCCAAATGTACTCATTAAAGCTGACATACTATCTTTGCCATCATGGGGTAATATAACTGCTGTTTCTGTGGTGGTACTCAAGTCCCTATACTTCACTCAGGAGATTGGAGGTGTTGCTATGAAAAAAAAGTAGGCAATGTACTGCAGCTATCCTCTTCTGCCATCAGGGTGGCTAGAAGACAGAGTCCATTCCTCCCTTGGAACCGTTTAGGAGATAAGCTCAGCTGTGGTGTATGTGTTTTAGATTTTACCGTTAAAAAAGTATTTTTTCTTGTATGCATTAAGTTCAGACAGAAATTTTCATGCCTTCCAGCTACTTATCAGACTCATCCAGATCGCAGGAGTTGCTGGGTAGATTTGAATTCATCTGCCTGAGAAATGCACATTAATCAAGGTCCTCGAAGTTATCACCTTGTGAACAGGAGAAAATCTCCTGCTGAGGCTACCAACAGTATCAGTAAAGCTGTGATAATGAGGGTTCCCCTCAAGCTGTGTGCTATCTATTTCTCTCTTTTTTCCAGTTTAGACAAATTCTGCAGAATTTACATGTGCTGTACCATGAGAAGTTAAGTATAGCTTTGATAAAGCATGTAATGATGTTACTCTTTTGCACACTGCGCCAGCACAGAGTGGTTTTTATGTGTGCATACAAACCTTTTGTGAAGGTTATGCTGGCTTTGAGATTACTGAATGCGGGAGAATGGCTTTGTGATTGTAGGGTATCTGCAAAAGCCACTTACATTCCTTTATTTCTTTGCTGTCGCAGTGGTGTAGGGAATGTAATACTCCCTTCCTTGGCGTTCGCATCTGGCTGGTAATGACTTGAACTTGTCATTGCTCTGTTTAATTGGTTAGTTTGGTGTGGTCGAATAGCAGTTGTATTAACTCAGTTTTAATCATTAGGTGGATGCGTGGTGAGAGAAGGGGAGGCAAAGAGGTTACAGATACTCATTCACTCTCACTGAGAGCTTTAGCTCCACTTTCTCTTCTTTCAGTCCAACTTAGTATCTTTCTGTGAAGTGGATGCTGGAGATATGAAGACAAAGCCATTGTTTCATACAAATCAGCAGTTAGTATGAACAGTATGTGGTCTTTCAAAAGGAAATATTTCCTTCTCCTTCTGTTTAACCTCCAAAAAAGAGCTGGGAAATGGAGCCATTTTCTTGAGAACTCATTAGTGTGTATTTTATATACAGGATCTAGTTTTCAGAACTACACCAATGCCGCGCAGACTTGCAGTCATGTTCCAGCATGTACATTCCTTATTTCTCATGTTTACCTTTGTCACAAGGTGTAAATTAGAATGAGTGCATCCAGGAAGAATGCAAAACTACAGCTGAGGTACAAGGAAAGTTCATAAACTAATGATGTATTGACAATTCGATCTATATTTTTTTTCCCAACTTTTTATATCTTTCTTCAGTAGCCCTTCTGTTTCTGTGTAAAACAAGCAGGGAGTATTGTTTTAAACCTTATCTTGATTGGAGCTACTTGTGAAATTATAGTGGCTTTCCTATCATACCACCAAGCTGAGTTCCAGGAATTTCTTGAAAGATTAATGGTGTGCATCATTTGTGGGGTTTTGTTTGATCTGGGTTTTTTTATTTGTTTTTCTTCCCAAGGCAAATGTAAGTCCGAGAGTTCTGTTTCTATTCTGACTGAAAATTCACTTGAGTCTGGTAGAGAGGTAGGCATGGGATGAATTTGCTTGGTCTGATTTTTAATGTATGGATTTCCAAGTGCGATGTTGCTGATGAGGTATAAAGTTCTTGTCTAAATACAAGGTATAAATACAATAATAAGCAGGGAAACATTAAGGAACAATCTTTTTGAAACAGAAGGGACTGGAATAAATATCCTTCAATTTTCCAAGGATGAAGAGTGTTATGGAAAGCTATTTCTTCCTTCCTTGCTTGTGGAATTGCTTCTAGCCTCCATGATACATCTTGGGTACCAGTTGTTGCTGTGGCATGGTGAGCAGACAGCTCATGTCAACTGCGCTTCTGCTGACTGGAAGTCGTGGGGGAAGCAGTCCTCACTAGTCTTAGAGAAAGCTCTAAGAGGAGGTATCTCAGGTTTATTTTCTTCTTTCTCAAGACTCTAAGAAATAGCTTTTTCTTATGTGAAGGTGTGATTAACTTGGTAGAAGGTTTGTTTATTTAGTTTTAATTACAGTTACTTGAACTGAGTAACTGCAAGATTCCCAGTGAGGAGAAGGGAGCTTTCCTGCCTTTTTGGTTAGTAACGGTCTTTCATACTTAATCTATGCCATGTTCCTTCTTGTCTCTGTTCAAAAGGAACAGAGGGAATCTCCAAAGAACAAAAATAATGAAAGGGAAAGCATTGCTGGTGATAGATCTTCTCCTTTCTCTAGACTCTCTCCGCTTTCCTTGACGTTTCTGTGAATTGATCTTGTAGGGCAGACCTCTGTAGAAAAGGTGATACCCCTTGTTCTCTCATCCGCAGCTCTGAGGTGCCTCATTCCATTCAGGCAATATAAAGGAGAAAATGGGCATCAAAGTCTAAATAAGCTGTCTTGACAAAGCACCCTCAATCCAAAAATGTTAAAAATGTAATTTATATTATTAAATTTTGGTCTTGAGATAAAAGATATGATCAAAAAATTAGTGGAAATAGAATGTTATTGATTGGTGTCTATTCCGATAAACCATACCTACCTATGAAGTTCCTATTTTAGAGAAAGCTTCCAACAAACAGTGTAGCTGGTGGAAGTAGGGGTGCTGGCAAAACACAAATGAATATGTTTCAGCCTGCCTAGGATTACACTTAGGTTTGAAAAGTATGGACAAGGTAATTTCATGTATTTAATGCCTTATTTCTTGCAGAAAGATAGCAGTAATGTGACTTCCTAGTATATTGCTGCTGGGTGTAAGGAGTGTTAAAAATTAACTCAAGTTCTTAGGTTTTTCTATGCTGGAGGCTTCTGTTGTGCTGTCATATCTATTTGTCAGTCTACAGAGTCTTGCAACTACCAGTTCTCATTTATTTTTAAAAGGAAGGGAGGAGCAGCAGTTACTTGGCCAGTGTTACTGCTTCTCCCCATTAGCTTTCTAGCACACTTACCGAGTATAATCAAGCTGCAGAATTAACGTTTTATATCGCTTTTTCTCTAACCTATACTGCTATTTCTAGTAGGATGTGTTCCTGCTAGATTATCCCTATGGTTTACGTCCTGTAGTTGGAACTCTCAGCCTTTTCAGTTTCTAGTTAAAATTATCCAGAATTTCTATGCAACGGCATATAAATTAATTCAGGATTGTTGATGCTCAGAAAAGAGCATCGAGTGCTAAGGACGTATCATAGAATCACAGAATGGTTAGAGTTGGAAGGGACCTTCAAAGGTCATCTAGTCCAACCCCCCTGCAAGGAGCAGGGACATCTCCAATGAGATCAGGTTGCTCAGAGCCCTGTCCAACCTGGCCTGGAATGTTTCCAGGGATGGGTCATCCACCATCTGAATGCCTTCGCTAACTGGAAACTTTCTTGCAGTGTAAGGTTGGTAACTCAGACCCCCAGATGTGTGTCATTGTAAAATGTGTCTGGCAGCTTTTTGTTGTTCTTTCTTTTTAGTCTAAAAATTTTCATGCAAGTTGATTGCTAAATGATGCTCATGTGACATTACAATTCAAAATTACACTTTTATTTTTTGCTTATGTCTTAGCTAAAAGATTTATCAGAAGAGATGAGTCACATGCATGGTTAACTCTTATGCTCATCTTCTGCCTGTTTAAATGTAGGGAAGTTATTAATGGGCTTCTCTTGGAAAATATAGTCTAAAGCTGTTCTTAATTTATCCACTCTGTGGTTACAATCCTGTTAAATGCTTTTGATTCGAAAAAAGTCCATTGAAGTATCATCTGTCACCATACTGGGATGTTTGCTGAAGAGTCTGGTATGATTTTGCCGTACCTGGACACTTATGAGTTATAATTGTTGGGTATGAGCTGTTATCTCAGCAGGAAATGCATCGTTTTCACATCAAAACACTACTTCTGTTACAGTGGAAAAAAGTCCATCTAAATAAGTAGTTTTTACTTAAAATGAAATGCATCAGATTTCTCAGGATAAAACGATGATCATTAATATGAGAGCCTTGAAAAATAAACCAGCAAAACAGAGCGTGTATTTGTGATACAGTGAGACCTATAGATCCCGTCTCTGTAGGAGAAATGAATTAATTTCCAGTAAGGGGAGTAAACTGTTTCTGTAGATGCAAATGCCTCAGAACAAACTATTTTTGGAACTTAAAAAAATGTTGCAGTGCTAGACAGTGTAAAGAAGCGTAGTTACTGGTCTCTTTCAGAAATGCAGTAGTTACTGCAGCTAATAGGCTTTCTGCAATGGTATTGTATTTGTTGTGGGATGACTGAACCAAGTAGTTTAAAATCACCTGTGGAAGGGACAATTTCTGTCCTGAGCAAAGTGCTAATGAATTCCCCAGCCCTCTTTACCTTGATTTAAGCTTTACTCTTTGTTGGCAGCATACTGTGAATCTACTTAGTATGTAATTGGGTTTCTTAAGAATGCGTGCCTAGGTTTTATATTTATGTTTATCACACGCTCACTGTTACCTCTGTCCATCTGTGACCTCGCTCAACTTCCATGAAAATTTTTACACTAAAATTCACAGGCTAATGATTAAGAGTGGCAGGACTTGCTGTACTCATCACGCTATTTAACTGCTGCGCAGCAGGTTTCTGCTCTTAGATCTAAAGCATTCTTTAAAAGTCACAGATGAACAAGTTGAGAGAGGTAGATTCAGATTAGATATTAGGGAAAAATTATTTACACTGAGGGTGCTGGAACACTGGGACAGGTTGCCCGGAGAGGCGGTGGATGCCCCATCCCTGGAAACATTCAAGACCAGGTTGGACGGGGCTCTGAGCAACCTGATCTGGTTGGAGATGTCCCTGCTCCTTGCAGGGGGGTTGGACTTGGATGGGCTTTAAAGGTCCCTTCCCACTCAAAAAAATTGCAAAGCAAGAGATAGAACAGTTAAAAGCAGTACGTTAGTTCCCAGTGATCTGTGCTAAAGACCACCTTACTTTGATTTGTTTTACTTAGCTTTTTTCCCTTTGTACATATTGAACCAGTTTTGATTGTGCTGAGGTCTAACCCTTTCTTAAACAATCTCTCTTCGTGTGTGTACTCAGCCTTCTTACATACTTCCAGGTCTGTGTGTTATACACACCCTTCTACCTCCTTTTGGGAATACCACTACGTATGCTTGTGTTAGCTATTCAGGAGGATGGGATTTTAAAAGTTTGCATAGCATTTACCTCTGAATAACGGAGCTGAACTGCATTGCTTTCAAAACCAGTATAACTGAACTCCAGGGAGAAGCCGGGTGTTGGTTATGTTTGCATTTGTCCTACCCGAATGAAGAGATTAAAAAGCACGTTTCTGTGTTAAGGAAAGAATGATCACTTCGAAGTTAGTTCCCCACTCAACTGTGAGATTATTTAAGGCAAGAAAATAGCCAAAACTGCAGTTTTGAATTGAGATTTTACAGTCCTCCATCTCGAGTCAACTGAAGAGTTTATTTTTCTGAGCAAATAATTTCCCAGTGTCCATTGTAGCTCTAAAATGATCAAATACACTTCTCGTAGAACCACCATCCTAAAATCTGTTGTGCTGTTTTTTTAGCTTTGATCTGATATGTTAATCCTATGCCATGTTAAATACCACAAGTTATTCCCTTCTTTTACTGGTGCTGGAACACTGCTTCAGATCACATCCTCACTGTTACCCCTGTCCATCTGTGACTTTTAAAGAACGTTTTAGATCTAAGAACAGAAACCTGCTGCGCAGCAGTTAAATAGGGTGATGATTACAGCAAGCCTTGCCACTCTTTTAGTCATTAGCCTGTGAGTTTGAGAAGAAAAAAACATGATGTGATGTTTCCTAGCTCTCTAGAAATGCATACCTGCCTGCTGAAGAGCTATGCTATCACACCTTCAGGGTGGACCTTGAAAAACTCTGGCTTGGCTTGCCTACAGACCTCTCCTAGTGCTGCTGATTTTTCTACCTTTCCTTTTATTATGAATAACTTCAGCTGCAGCGTTGTGTTCTGCTATGTCACACAAATAGGTACAAAACCCTCTCTGAAGAAGCTATTCCACTCTTCTTTCTTCTTTTTTTTTTTTTTTAACCAGGTTTCTCTCCAGTGCATCTCTTCTCTCTCTCTTTCTCACCATAAAACTTTCCATCAGTGCTTGTTTGCATGCGAGGAAGATGCAAATAGCTGCAAGACTTCAGCTATCTCTCTTTGTATCCTATAAATCAGTCTTTACATACGCTTTACTGTCCTATTTGTTAGCCTGCAGCTAATACTGAGTTACATGACAGACTACAACTCGCAAATTATTTGTTCCCACAGCAGGATACAGACACAAATTAAAATGGAAGAGGTTTGGATTGCTTACTTCCTTAATTTTATCTTTTCTTTCCTTCATATTATGACAAATGCTGCTTTTTTGTTGCTGCTTATGAGTTTTTGACCCTTGTGCACACTGCTGAGCATATCAAGTTTCCTTTTAGTCAGCAGTATGGTATTATTCAGTCTTTGGACCCAAGTTCCTCACTATTTAGTGATTTGTCAGTATTTTCCATGACTTTGAGGTTGAAACTCTCTATATAAGCACTTCTGTGCTTGCTCTTATGTTGTTTTCTACCATCTCCCTTCCACTTAACCTTACTTCCGTTACGTATCTTTACTCGATGCAAGTAATTTACTTTTATTTGCCTTATGGTAGGAATATGGGGCTTTAGGATGATCAAGGGTTTGGGGACAATGGCTTCGTTGCCTGTTGGTTAGGTCATTCAGAGCATGCAGCAATCGCCTACCTAGTGGAAGGTTGGGTTGTTGGGGTTTTTTTTGTTTGGTTGGTTTTTTTATTATTGTTGTAGTCACAAACCCGTGCACTCTTGAGAACTGAAATCTTGTAGTGGACAAGCATTTTGTATAAATTTCTATATATATAACTAGGGGAAGTCCTAAGTGTAATACTTTTTTCAGTAATTTCTTTTTCAGATGTTCACTTGATTCTCAGCTCTGTAGCTACAGTACCTCATCTATGAGGTAAATTTCCCAAATTTTTAGTTGGATTTTAGCAAGAGTTTTTCAGAATTCTATATGTTTCTCTCTGTATTTATGTGCTTTAACCCTGATAGGAATAAAGCACGGAAAGTATTTTGTGAGCGTTGTCAAATGGTCTGCAGCAGCTAGGTGAACTGGTAGTTTGGCCATAATGGAAAATGAAATGCATATGCTTCTGGAATAAATGAGGCTCAGGTCTTGCTTGGTGCTGGCTCTCCTATCTTTTTCCTTTATTTGCAGAAGTAATGTATGGTAGTTTCAATCTTCCCCAATTTCTCGCGGGCTCTGGAATGCTTTTTGTGGAAATACCAAGACCTATCACCCATTATTACAGCTATCACAGTGAACAGCACACCATGCAGCATATTGGAATTTCTAGCATTTATTACTGCCTCAAAATGCATTTTGTGAGAAAAGAGAAAAAATTGATCTTTCAGTGTAATACTTCGGAGTCTTTCATAGGGAACAACCTAAATCAAGAAGTATGTTTTGAGGCTGAGTGTTAAACTGAAAATAAGCAGATATACAACCCAGGAGAGGTGAAAAATGGAAGGAGTGTTGTGATCTGCAGGGTATTCTGAAACTTTGTGTATCGTAAAAAGCTAAGTATTGAGTGGTGAAGAAAGATTCGCCTAGTTTTCATATGACTTAACAGGTTAGCAGACCCTTCTGGTGTGTCTGCCTATTACATCCATGATGTTAGATGACTAGAAGTAGTGATAGTACTATTTGTTGCACTTAATATGGGACGTGAGGTGGGATTTTTGGCACAAATCCTGAAGTTTACTTCAGCCAACATTTGGGGTATTTTAGGTGGGAAATGAGAAGGGGAGGTTCCTAGCCAGAGTGACACCTTCCTGGTTATCACAGATGTTATAAGGAGGTCTGTGTTGACTGGATGGTCAGACTAATGGGGTAGAGGTTGTGTGATAATGTGCACCTGTCCAAACTAATATAAGGGGTTGACTGAAGCACGAACGAGTAGGGAGATCTTAATTAAGGTTCGCAGTAAGCTTAAAGGGCTTCTATTGCTGACTACTTAGGGTAGTGTGATGTGTAAGATGGGCAGAATCCAGCCTTGGGTTAGTCTTCGAAAACTTAATGGTGAGGATTTTTTTTTACATCTAAAACTTACTGGTGCTTAGCAAAGGTTCTGTTTTTATCAGTTAAGTTTTATTTTTACTGCTCAAATCTCAGTAGGTTGGCAGCCTTAGCTCTTTTTTTTTTTTTTTTTTTTTTCTTCAAAGTTTGACTTAAAATTTCAGATAAGCAGACCTACAACCTGACCTTAAATGTGAGGCTTTTTTCTGTGGCTTACAATGCTACTTGCTGTTAGTTGAGATAGATCCTCCCTGGCTGTTACAGCTAGAAGATAGTCAAATAGAGCAAAACTGGTGGGGGGCACAGGGGGAAGAACTGAACAGATGTATTTACTTGAAAAATACAGCTTGGTCCCTGCTATCCAAGCTGACTCGCCTAGTGAGTGGCTTGAATTTTCTGTGGAAACAGCATATGAATTGGCATATGCACAACATGGAATGTCTGTGACCTCTAAAAGCGTGCAAAATGTTCCAGAATATTTTTATATGATGTGCTGATATGATTTGCTTAACTCTGTAAAGTCTGAGCAATCGCAGTACCATCTTTACTCAGCGACAGCTGAGCTTTCTTGAGGAGCCTGCACTGAACTCCTGGGCTTTTGGGGAGTAGGGGTTGTTCCTGAGTTTTGGCAGAGGATTGTATCTCCACTTGAAAAGCACTGCAACAGTAATGGATCAGATTTCTCCGAGATGTCTGCAGGAAAAAATAGTGTAGAGGCAAGTACATCAGCAATGGACTAGCTACTGACCTGAGAAAGGGCTTCTGCAATGACACTGTCAGGAGCTGTAGGAGAGCAAATTCTCTCAACGCATGATCTGAAGATCATGTGGGAGCATGAAGAAATACCTTTCTAAATTTTAATATTGTGCAGTTGGTGAGGTATTCTAAATGAATACAAGTGGCTTTTGTACACTAAATTAGCAACCTCCCATTCGCTGGTACAGGCTATACTACTGCTTTAAAAGGTAAAAAAGGGAGGTTTCTGTCCTAGGTAAAACCATTGTATGTCTTTGTGTCAGTTCTTACGTTTTTATATGCACCCGTTACTTCTCTTTCTCATTACCTGCTCTAGAGCAGCAATTCAAGTGGCAGGCCATAATGTTATCCACTCATTGACCTGTCTGTCCACATCAAAATGTTTTGCTGCAGGTGAGGTGATCATTTTCCTTACGTCAGTCAAAATTTTGTCAGCAAGATCAGAGAAATGGCCGTCTGGTTTCTGCAACATATATTTATCATGTTTCCAGTTTGAACAAAGGAAAATACAGTAGGCATTTCTGGTAGAAGGGATCGGAGAAAAATAATAATAATTGCCTAGTAAGATATTTGAATTGCTAGGGTAGTAGAGGTTGCTTTACAATTACAGCAGTGCAGTTCCTCGTATGGGGACTGCACTATTGATAACCATTGCTTTGGATGTGTTTTTGTAAAAAGCGAAAGAGGAAAGCCAGTTTATTTCAAGACAAGTAATGAAAATATTGTATGCAAAATGTGGCTTTTTTTTTTTCATTTCTCCATGAAATCAGAATTGCTTGGGCTTTGCTAAGCAGAGTTTGGTGTCAGATATGTGCAAGTTACCATCTCTGATGTGTTCTTTCTCTTTCTGTGTCTGTTGAACAAGCTAATGTTCCAGGCAGTTGTATCACAAATTGAGAGGAAAAAAAAGTTCAGCTTGTTACTGGATACGTGAGATACTGTGTTTATATCCATGGGGAGAAATGAGTCAACTTTTATGATCAAACTGTGATTCAGAAGTGATTTGCAACAAAATGTATTTGAGTGACAAAAATCAAAACAAAATCCAAAACTATATCAGTGCAAAGCATGAAAAAAGTCTAACTTGCAGCATAATTGTTGATTACCTCCATGAGTTCTTCTCCCATTGACCATTGCAGACTTCATCTTAGAAGTTCCTTTTAGGGAAAAAGTGATCTATACCTGCCAAATCAGGACTATGTGGTGTATGGATTGGCTAGTGGAGATATGTGCCTGTAAAGGAACAAATCACTTTGCTTTTCTATTCTGCTGTTTTCTCCCCTGGTATTACCTAGTGGTTACTTGAAAAAGGCCTGTAATACTTAAAGATCTAGGTATTTTTTTGCTTGTTTGTTTTTAACAGTATTTTTTTTTATATATATATTTAACATTTCCTCTCTGGCCTGGGTAGGAGCTTTGCTTACAGATACTACTCAAAAATGGCATCAGTGTCACAGTAGTATATTCACTGCATGTGAAGAACCTCCTGTGCTTTGGGACTGCTTACAGGAAAAAGTCATTCTGTATGCACAGTAGAGAATCAAACTGGGTATTTGCTAGACCTTTGTAAATAGATGGAGACAGGAGATAAACTGAAATGCATTAATTCTGGTGGTGTTTGTAATTCTGGAAGCTTTCAGACAGAACTTTGGTGGTTAGTTGACAATGCACGGCATCTGATCTGCCAGAGCTGAGTATCTGAATTTGAGCAGACCAGGTCTTCCTCTGGAGGACTTCAAAGGCGTCTGCTTTTCTTAGTTAACCGTGTAAGCAGCTGGGGCACTTGCTCTCTGAGGCCATTGCATTGGACCACTAAAATGAATGCTCAAAGTAACCGTACAAGATATCTTTTCATGTGCATAGTATTATTATTTTTGAAGCGGCTGTAGCTGTATGCCACAGTAAGTTTAAAATAGTCTCTGTAGTTAGGATGTGGAAGTAGTCATCCAGGCGTACAAACATAGGTACAGATTTTGTTATGCACTGTATCGCATGCATGAAAGCAAGCACTTACTCTACTCACATCTAAGTCTGTATTTGTTAACATTTGAGAAAAACTGAACCCAGGGGACCTAACATGATATCTAACAAAATGGCTGTGCTCGGGGCCCTGAGGCTAATGGCATAAAATGTGGCAGTGTATTAGGATCACTTACCTGAAATAATACCTCCAACAATTTAGATGTTAAATGAGTTGTCACGTATCTTGGTAGGGTTTGCAGCCTGCTTTTCATTATAGATGTTGTTATATTCCTGTTTGGAACCATCACTTTGAGAGGAAAAAAAAAAAAAAAAGGTATTCAGTAAAACCCTGCTGGGTTCAATTTTCAGGAAAATTAACAAATGCAAACTTAATTACAGTAATAAAGTCATGAAGGATGGGCATGGTTAATATTGCATGAAATACATATCCAAGAAGAAAAGGAAAACAAAGTTTTGTAGGGCTGTGCATTAGTATCCTGGGTCCTAACAAGTGTGTGTTTGAATCTGTGTGTTGCTCTCTGCTCCTAGAAGTTAACCCAGGGCATAGACATTGACTTTTTGTTTGAATACACTGCTTAGTGCTGCACCCCCACCACCTTCCAACCATGAGAGTAAGAAAATTCAATTTTTCATTTAGTTCTGTGGTTCATTTGCACTGCGGCTTGTTCTGGGATGAGATGTAGATGGATATTGGAGCTTCTCAAACTTAGTTGACAGTGTTCAACTTCCACCATCTGTAGGAGAGTTGGCCACCCCTAGCTCTGTGCAGGGCTATATATGTACTTAAATCCACTCCTTCTTGTGTTCTTTTGCATGTCCATCAGAACCAGAGCTTTCCACATTACTTCTCCTCCTATTGTATCTTTCCTGTCTTGCTCAGTTCTTCCTGCTTCACCCTGCTTTGGTTCTATTAGAATCACAGAATGGTTTGGGTGGGAAGGGACCTTTCAAGGCCATTCAATCCACCCCCGCTGTAAGGAGCAGGGACATCTCCAACCAGATCAGGTTGCTCAGAGCCTTGGCCTTGAATGTTTCCAGGGTTGGGGCATCCACCACCTCTCTGGGCAACCTGGGCCAGTGCTCTACCACCCTCACTGTTGGATTTTGGTTTTTTTCTTTTTTTCCCTCATGTCTAGTCTGAATCTACCCTCTTCCAGTTTAAACTCATTACCCCTCTTCCTACCACAACAGGCCCTGCTGAAGAGTTTCTTCCCATCTTTCCTGCAGCCCCCTTTAGGCACTGGAAGACCGCTATCAGGTCTCCCCGGAGCCTCCTCTTCTCCAGGCTGAACAGCCCCAGCTCTCTCAGCCTGTCCTCACAGGAGAGGTGCTCCAGCTCTCTGATCATCTTTGTGGCCCTCCTCTGGACCCTCTCCAACTGGTCCGTGTCCTTCTGATGTTGTGGGCTCCAGAGCTGGACTCAGTGCTGCAGGTGGGGTCTCACCAGAGCGGAGCAGAGGGGCAGAATCCCCTCCCTCGACCTGCTGGCCATGCTCCTCTTGATGCAGCCCAGGATGCGGTTGGCCTTCTGGGCTGCAAGCGCTGGATCATGTTGAGATTCTTGTCCACTAGAGGCTCAACATGAGCCAGCAATGCGCCCTTGATGACCTTTGAAGGTCCCTTCCAACTCTAACCATTCTATGATTCTATGATACATCCTGGCCAGGAAACAGGTCTCTAATGTGTATTCTGGAATAAATGGATGAGACTTCTTGAAACCGTCTTTTTCTTTGTGGATTTTTGGAGGAAAAGAAACTACAGTAAATAGCACTGCCATCTGTTTCTTATGGGAAATTTTGGGCTGTGGATGTCCTTGCAAAAGCTGAAAAGCCCATATGGATTTTTTTTTTTAGTAGTTAAAAAATGAGTAATTTCAGAATTTTTGTTTAATTTTTCATGGATTTGGTTGCGTTGAACTAGATACTGGCTTTTTCCCTCAGATTCTGCACCAAATCAGTGTGCATGTCTGATACGTGCTTTGAGAAAATATGTGGCTAGCAAATTTTGAGAGCATGATCTAGATGCAGTCTCACACATTTCTTAACACTTAAGCACGTATGGAAATAGCTGCAAACCTGCTATACTACCTATGATGAATGGGCTTATTTGTCCAAACAGATTTTCTATGTATAATGCGCAGTTTTTGCATCTGTCCACTGCCTTCCCTAGTGTATTCACTGTGAAAGTAGAACAACTTTGATTCCAGAAAGTCTTTTTACTTCCTGAGGTAATATTCAGCGTTATTATGTGCCACGTGAATGGAGCAAAAGCTGTGCATCAACTAGAATGAGTAAAACTTCTCCATTGGTTGGAAACTGCAGATAGAATCATGAATGCTTTTGCGTGTCTGGAAATAGTGCATTCCTCTAAAAGCTTGCTAATTTTCCTTCAACTAGGAAACACAAATATCTGACTCATTCTCTCATACGGCTGCTGTTCTTCTGTAGAACATGCCTTCACTTCAGTATTCAAGGCATCTAACAATACTTATTCACATGCCACTTGTCTCTTTATTAACTAAATAAGGATTTCTGAGTAAGTACCATTAAACAAATTAGTAGAGAGCATAAACATCCATTGTATTATTTCTTATGAAGAAATACTCTGTGTTTCCACTTTGTGATTCAACCCTTTCTTTTATTGATTAATGTCTTCTGAGGAGTCTGTGCTAGCAGATCTGCTTGACCTCTCTAATCTTCTGTACCGAACTGACACGTAGCACTCCTTTGGGAAGGGGTTTTAGTTCTTGTTCTGTGTATTGGATTAAATAAGTGTCACTGAGTTTCTGAGTACCTTCCAGGAATTTCCTCTGAGTGAACCTTAATTCTGTGTGTGTGTCAAGAACTGCAGTCCCTGTTGGGTGCCATAGTCACTAGATTTGGACTTCAGTTCTCCAGTTGGAGCCTACTAGTAGCAGCGTTCGGCACTGTGGACTAACCTTTCATTTATATTCATGGTGCATCTCCAGGCATCATTCCTCCGGGCAGGACCCATTGGTTTTCCGAAAGCCTTGAACAAAGATTTTCTGCATTGTTCCCTCTACAGTTCATCTGATTTGGCTCCTTGATCTCATTCCTTTATTTGCTTCTTGCCGCCAGCTGTCTCCTTAAGTCTGTTGCTGTCTTGAACTTCCTCCCCCTTGTGAATGTGAAGAACTTGCTTGTGGCTGGTCCTGAGTTCCCAGTGGTTTTAGAGTAAATGAGGCTTATTAAGCAATTAATGAGCAAATGAAGCCATTTAGCTTGGATTACTGTTGTGATGATTTTCTCGTCCTCTGAACTTTGTTGCTGGAGACGATAAGGCTTGGCAGCATCTGTAGACCCTGCTGAAGCCTATGGCTGTGTTCCTAAGCCTGCTTTCTGAGCTAGGTTGTACCTTCACTCTGATTTCTCATCTTCCACCTGCTAAGATGGGACCCCTGTGCTATCCATTGGGCAAGATTTCCCATACTTTGGCCATGCTTAGTGTCATCAACCTGTCTGATTGTGCGCTGCTGGTAATGCCACCTGTCTGATGAGTTTGTAAATACAGACAGAAAACTCACTTTTTTTAATTAAATCTATATATGTAATTATTTAATGTGTATGAAATAATGAAAATTCTGATACTGTCTTGCTGTTCCATAATTTTACCTTAGCATTGTTGTCTAGATGTGTTAATAAGGAGAGGGTATGGAACAGTTTTTCTCTGATCCCAGCAGCAGGGCAGTTAGTGCATCTCTGCTGGCCGCTGCCTTTGAATCATGCATGGTTATAGTGCTTTTATTCACAAGCTGTCACTATTACTCTCCAATCTATCTAGTAATAAAATAAAAGAAAAAAGATTTAGTGAAAAAAGTAATGCCTAAACAGTAGCCTTATTCTTCAGGGAGAAAATAAAACACCTGCTGACAGCTCTTACCTTAATGATCTTCTTGCTTCTGTCAAAACATCAGACACCCCATCATTTCCATTGGCATTTACAAGACTCTTTAAAGAGATGCATAGGGAAGCAGAGTGTTTTGATGGATGCTTTTTTTCAGTTGGAATCCCTTTCCATAGCCCCTGTTTTGCTCGAAAAGGATCTTTTTTCCATCTGTCCCCTCTCAGCTTGATTGGAGAAGGGTTTGGGAGCAAAAGGAAGTGAAGGGTAGGTAAGATATAAAATCTGCCTCTGTCAACTAGCCAGTACCGGGGCAGGATACCACGCTCGATACACTGCTGACTTGTGATAGCTGGACACTTACATTTTGTGCCTGGTGCTGATGGAAGGGACAGCAGACTCAGCTACAGAATTCATTAAGTAATAACAAATTTTACTTCGTATATTCTTTATCAATAGTGAACAGTCTAGGACACCAGTCGTCTTTTGTCCATGTCCACTCACAAGGCAGAGAGAGGATGAAACTGTAGAGAAACAGGCATCGTGGAGCCCGAGCAGCAAAAAGGAGAAAGCAATTCCCTGTCCAATTACCCTTTATCCACACAGTTATTGTTTGCAGTCACTCTGGCTGGCTGTGTCATGCTGACTGGCAGGATAGGAATGAATTAATTGCAGATAGACAGCATTTTTTCTTTTGCAATATATGTTCAGCAATAAGTTGTTTCTCCCAAAGTTGAATCAGCTTGTTCATTGCTTGCAGTTTATTTACATGCACCCTCAAGTATTCTGGTATTTATCTCATCTCTTGCTGTCCCTTACTATTCTCATGACAGAATTCAGGAACTGGAAACATTAAAATAGATGTGCCATCGAAAGTATATGAAAGTGTATATTAGCTGACACAGGAATTCTGATTTTGATTCGTGTCATGGCTTGTGCTGATTCCTACAGGTAGTATTGCTGTTTTAATTATCTATCTCTTAAGACTTTCCTGAATCTATTCTTCAAAATTTCAGACTCTACTACCCAAAAAAATTGCTATCAGTGTTCACATTTCATTAAAAGACCAAGCTCTTCATGAAAAATGATCTGCTTCTCTATTCACGGGCAAGTTTTCTACATTGCGGAGTCCGTACAAGGATGTGGTGAACAAATAGTTTATGACGCCCTCACTAATGAAATAGGATACAATGCAAGACATGACTCTGATTCACTGAAAGTTTTCACTGAAATTACTGCTTTATGAAAAGTGATTTTCTTCTTAAACTGTTTCTTAACTTTCTTCCTGTGTCTTACTGTCTTGACCAGGTGAAGTAAAATTCAAATATGGGCAGCTCTACCTTCGTTCTAAGGGGGCTTTTAAAGGAAATAACAGATCATGGGAAATTATATTCTTCCTTCCTCATCTCTGCTTTCCAAACTAGATTTAGATTGCCTCATTACAAGTCCTATTTTCTTTACTCTGAGAGCTTCCTTAGAAGCTTTGTTTTCCATTTTATACCTCTACGGGTTTTATACCTCTGCCTTTCTACTTTCTGGCTTTTTTGTATGTGTTTAACAAGAAAAGTCAATAGGGCTGATATTTCAGAATGCAATGACTTAGGAAATGCATTTGAGAGGCTACTCTAAATGTAGGAGGTTGTCTAAAATGTAAGTTTTTCCTTTTTCCTTCTGATTGTTGTCATGTAGTAATTTTCAACAGCTATCCCTTTTCTGCAGATTCTGCCAGATTTTGCAACACATCTGAAAGGCTAAAGGTCTTGATCCCTCAGGCCAGTGCTTGTGAAAATATTTATGTAAAAAAGTGTTATGACCACAGCTCTGACAGCAGAACCTATTGTACTATTGGGCATCAAAAAGGAGCTATTGGTGCCATATCAGATGCATGCTGCTGCTGCTTCTCACTGGTTCATCTTTTGGGTATCTGTTTATCTTATTAAAGGAAATAAAACAAACAGTTCTTTAAGCCATGACACTGTGTATAAGGGACACTGAACTCTGACAAACAACCACAAAAGATAACCCACTAAGAAAACTGGCCTTAAAATGGCATTATTACAGGCGTAAATCCTGGAGTGTTCCTGTCCGTCCTTAATGCCACGTGTAGAAGGGAAGGAAAAAGCCATGTTCTTTGGCTGTGGTGGACCTGTGTGCTTCTTTATGGATGTGCTCAAGGTTTGTACCAGGTCTTCCATATTTGGAAGTGTCTTGTACGGTGACCACATTTGACATTATATAATGGATGTATAGCTGGTGGTGTGATGAGAAATGCTTAAACCTTGATCATGATATATTCTCCCCCAACTGTGAAGTGAGTGGGCAGAGGGCAGCACAGAATCTCCAAGTGTCCCTTGGGAAGATGTAGCATAACAGTTCCTCTGACCCTAAGAATGAATCTGTGTCCATATTTGAGAACCTTGTAGGAAAACGAGAATGGGATCATATGTTTAACAGAGGTGGAAAGAACCATTTAGTAAGGCTGGACCTACTTGACTGTAAACTGAACGTGCTGATGTGGATTAACTGGAAACTGTAAAGACCAAGTAAGTAGGAATGGAAAAATATAGATTTTAACTGTTTTATCTTTTTAGACTAAAGCAAATCACAGGGTTTACCAGTGACAATGAGGTTTTTGTGCATCACAGTATATCATCGAACCCTGATGGTGGAAAAAAAAAAGTGTATTGCTTGTTCAGTTTGCAATTCTTAACTGTCCCATGGGTGGCTTGTGACTTGGACAATCATAAATGATCCGTGAACAGATTTTCCACTGCTGTTTCCAACAAATGAAGCAATAGCAGTGTGTCATGTAAATCCTGTAATACAAGTGGTCTTGTGATAGAGGTAATGAGAAGATATTTTTCCCAGTATGAACTATACTGCAGTTCTTTAGCTTCTTTTATGTGCCAAATTATAGCTGTACCTTGCCTGTATGTGACTGTATTCAACTGTTGTGTTTGTACATCCTTCATCCAGATTCTTGGTCTTCTATAGACAGGACTTGTTAAGTTTGCCTTGGAATTGGCTCTGTATAGGACAGCTGTGGTGTGCAAGTGCTAGTCTGAGTCATTGCCTTTACCTCCTGTATTACACTAGTCTGAATTTAATTCTGCCAAATAAATTGCAGCAACATTCTGAAAGGTGTTTTTTAACAAGGAATGCAAGAATCCCAGGACCACCAGTTGACTTCTCATCATATGTAGCTACTAAGCATTTTTTTGTTTTTAACATACGAGAAAATGATGGTTTTGGGTTTCTTTCACAGCTACTTGTGAGATGCGTATGCTATCATTATCCACATAAATTACTTTTCATTGAAAAGTCTTGTATGTAAACATAACTGAGTTTAATGTCCAGGCACTTCTAACTCAACAATGAAGAATTAATTAATTTTGATTAAGCTGACATCATATTGGGACTTCTTTCTTTCTTTCTTTCTTAATTCCAATCAATTTGAAAATCAGGCTGCTCAGAGACAAGTAAGCTGGTAGTGCTGTTGCTGCACTACCTTAGCTCAATTGCAGGAGCTTGTTGTCCTGACAAGGTATTAGGCGTATAGATTTTTGTCACTGAGTCTTTGATGTCTGGTTATTATAACCCATTTAGAAAATGTTGATTCACAGACTTAGAATTTTAAGTCTGGACTGTAATTTCTTAGGATAGGAATTGGGTGCAATTCAGTGATAAATTAACCTAGCCAAGTAATTAATCGTATTACATGAAATTTTTAAAATCTCAGCTTCTGTGTGCCTGTGCTCCTTTCATGTGGTTACCTGAGGTCTCTTGAGGAATTCCACTGATTGAAGACCCAGATACTGCTGATAATCAATCTGTGAAGGAGACATTGAACTTAATGAATCAAAGAAATGAAGGGCTTTGTAATGTACAGTTCAAGTATCTTTTAAGTGCCTTTCACTTGAAAAGGCCATGTGGGTCAAGTTGGTTAGCTGTGGATATTAACCTGTGGATTATATTCTGGCCAAATAATACAGGCACAGCTTTGGGTACCTGTGGGAGCGTGCCACAGAAACACTCTGTGTGCTGTTTTCTTCACGGTCTGTTATGTTGCCTGCTGCCTTTACACAATTAAAGCTTAGTGAAGGCATTTGCGTACCTTACATTGGTAAGACAAACTGCAGTGCAGTCTAGTTTTGTTTCTTGAGAATTTTGTTTCCTTGTGTTGAATAATGTAAAGAAATGGTTTGGTTCTGTTTTGGTTTTTGTTTTTGTTTTTGTTTTTTTTTTTCTTAATGTTGTTTCTGGGAAACTGGAGACCTGCTCTTAGTTTTTTACAAGTTCCTTTTGGAAGGTGTTGCAGGTAGATCTTTAAAAGTCTAGATCTTTAAAAACTGTGAAAACCTTGTTTATGCCTACAGCAAAGAGAGATTTAAACATTTAAATGTAAATTATAGAAGTAGTTCTGATGAACACATGTGTAAAGCTATTATGAAAATTTTGGCTTTCTAATGAAGAAAATCTTTAGTATACTGTAAGCACAAAATTGACAGTCTGTGGAACCATCAGCAACTAAGATACAACTGATTTGAGCCCTCCCTGGGTTTGTGAGGTACAGTATTCTTTCCTAGTTCTGAGCTGTTGCAGATGACTGATGACTGATGTGTGCGTTTCCTTGAAATTTTGAGTTGGATACGTCATTCTGAGCTGAGCGTGCTGTGCACAATCCTGAAACCAGTTCGAGTAGTTGTACGTTGTCAATGGTGATAACTGAATGAACAACTTAGGATTCGCCAGGTAGCACTGGGCAAACACTGATCACGAGGACCTTAAACTCTAATTTTGGCATTGAAGTCTCAGCAACAGACTGTAAGGACTAGAATCCAAAACTGGTGCCACAGGCAGTTAGGAGTTGTAAGTTAAAATTGTAAGGGACTGTGTAATGGATTGGCAGCTAACGCAGTACTTGAAATTCATTTGGCATTTACATGCACGGTAAATTCCAAATGAGCTCCTCAGAACACTATAAAAAGAAAAAAGTGTGCGTGTGTGTGAACTGCTTGTTTCTCCCTGTAACATATAGCTGCTTAGTTCTGGATTACAATGCGCCTCTGTATCACTGGGAGTTTTTAAAATGTATATAAAGAAGTTATTAACGTTCTTAAAGTTCAGATATTTCCAACAATATCAGGATAAGTAGACCCCTGTTATCTTTGCAGCTGAAGTTTGTACATTCTGTGTGAATTCACCTTAGTTTTACTGTCCGTGTTTCAGGGCAGCTTGCTTTTATGCAATGAATATTGGTAGATCCCAAGAAAGTATAGCCACAGTTTTTATTAACAATGAAGTAAATGCCTGCCGGTTGCGTGGCAGATCACGTTCAAACTGGCAGTTTGTGACAGATGTGTACGTAACTGCTCTACATCACGGTGCAGATTCACTGTATTCCATATTTTACTCAACTTCCAGTGAGAGTTACACAAATAAATTAAAGTGCATCTGTCAAGATCAGCAGCAGAGTTGAAGGCATACGTGTGATATAACGTATTAAAGAGCCAATGTCTTTTTTCTGGAAACCTTCTGAAATATGTTTTGCTAGATGAAAGCAGCAGGTTTGTTTCCACTGTTTGTTTTTCTTGTCTCACTTTTAATAATCAAGAACGCTTGTAGTCAAGCTGATTCTAGAAAGTGTTGTTACACTTTTGGGGCTGGTTCTATTTTTGTTCCATTAGTCCAGGTGTACTCTTTTCTGGTTACTTCATCGCCTTAACTGTCCTGGAAATAAAATTCTGTAATGCTTTGCTTAGGGTATATGATACCTGTTCATGAACCAACCATAGTTGCTCAGAAGGTCCGGGTGAGTTTAGCTCAGTTCTTTCCTTTTATTAAATTATTGCACACACATTAAAATAATTTTATATAATTGTAAGATTTTGTATAATTGTAATTTTATTGCAAACCATCTACAAACAACTCTATTTAAAACCCTGTTAATTTATCTCTGTGCCGCAGAGAGGCCAGCTTTGGATGATCATCAGTGTGTGCCTGTCAGATTGACTCGCTCCCCTGCAATTTCTTCTGTCTCTAGTCACTTTTTCTCCAGTTGACATTGCTTGTTTTGACTGTAAGCTCCTGGCTCTGCTTTTCCCTGGATTTGTTAGGAAGTCAAGCCAGACCCTCAGAGGCAAGCTTCACTCCACTGCCCTGAAACAACTGTGTTTGCAGAGTAGCGTCCTTTCTCGACTAACTCTCTCATCTCTGATTTCCCAATCGCTCAAGATCTAATAAAATATTCATGTTGTGGTGAAAAGTATAGGCAGCTATGCAGGGGTTTCTTTTCCCTTACCCCCACTGTTTGTGTAGAGTTTTTGACAGCCATTGATTAATGGAATTAAGATGCTTGAAATTTCTTCCTACTCAGGTCCGTAGACCTATCGTTGTTTAAACATTTCTAGAAAGCATAAAGTATATTTCTCCCTAGCAGGTAGTGTTTTTCCTCTCCCTACAGACTGATTGGAGCCACCTGTTCAATAGACTGATTTCATCAAGTCATTTTTAATCACGTTTGTTGGACTGTGGAGCCGTGCCAGGGTCCTACTAAGCAGTAAATGGGTTCAGAGCAGGCACAGTGCAGGTTCTGGTAGAAAATAGTTCCCTCTGGTACTGGTTCTTACCAGTTTGCCTGTGAAGGATAGGAGATCATAAACATTTCAGATTACTGGGGAGCAAAAGAGCAGAAATTGGCTTATTTGCATCACAGTGGTAACTCCATTTATTTTGGATTTGTACCAGCGTAAACTAGAGAAGAATTAGGCACAAAGCCAAATAACCTTGGTATTTCTTAAATAATTAAGCAAATCTACAAGGAGCTAAGCTGATGAATGGTTAACAAATGATAGTGAAATGATCGGATGCTATTCATTAAAGCCAAGTATTACACCATAATCAGTATCTGCCTGTTCTCAACTCAGATGTGCTACTGTTTTTAAGGATACCTTAGAAAGAGGCACTCTGAGTGAAGCAAAGTGAATGTGGTTTAAATAGTCTTACAAATGTTAGACTTCCCTGGTGCTAGTATGTTGGGTAAGATTTGACCTATCATATTTTTCTGCAGCTCTTCTGGAGGTTGTGATTATGTCGAACAATTCACTAGTAGTGATTTTTACTTGCGCCCCAAGGAGGGAATGTAAATTTACAAGTTTGAGCAATAAATGGGGTTTTTTTTGTGGCACTGGAGAAAGATCTCATAAGGTATTAACTAGTGGTTATTTGAACAGTGTAGATTTCTGCTTGTAAAGACAAAACAAATAGAAAAAAATGGGGGAACTGAACAGTTTACTATGCATAATCAGGTCAGGTCCTTTTAGAGAATTGCGGAGACTGCTCTTAATATTTTGTGTTGCTGTTCATCTTTATGGTTTCTGTGTTTCAGTGAAACTCTGCAATGCTGTTTCATGTTGAGATGTATTAGAAATGGAATGTTTCATCAGGTACCTGACAGGAATTAATGACAGTATGAAAGGTGAATTTTGACCCCATGCTTAATAATTATGTAACAATAAAATCACTAACTTTTTTAGCACAGACATTTGCGATGATACGTATGACAGCTTATACAGTGACTTCTCTGCTTGAAATTTTCCAGTGATCTATATCAGCAGGAATTCCACGTGTGCAAAGTAATGGGAAGATAATCCTTTGTCTTCTAACTCTATTTTATGTACATAGCAAATGCTCAGATAATCAACCTTTGATATTTTGCTTCAGTGTGAAAGATGCAGCTCTGGAGTTCAAAATTTAGATTTCCAAACTCGGTGACATTTCCCTTGCTGAACTTATTTATCCATCAGCACTTCAAATCACAACGTAATGGAATCTCACATAATGACTTTTCTACTGAATTAAGTAGTACAGTCTTTGTACAAAGTGACAAACATTCTTAACAAAGGAGAAAAATAATTTTGCAAGTCATACTATGATAAACTCTAGTAGAGGAAGAAAACTTTTTATTCCTAATAGTATGTTGGTGATTTGCATTTCAGTTGCTGATTCTTCAGTTTTACAGGATGATATGTTGTCCAGGCTGCTGCTAATTAGGTGCTTGCTATTATGGTAATTGGCATCTCTCAGTTCTGTTGTTATGACTACAGAGTACTTGGTAACAGGCTGATAATGCATAAAGACTGCAGCCTGGCTTGCTGGCTGAGAACCATCCTCGTTTCTTTCTGTTCTCTCTGTCCGCGGGTGCTGAGTTACAAGCCGTTTGGGGTAGAGGCTGTTTGAGCAGTGTTTATCGTCACGATGTTAGAGATGACATGGCAATAGAAATACTGCAGGTATGTATGTATATCAACACATGTAGTCCACTTCTCTCAGTCGGTAGCGATCTCAGCTCCTGCTCTGGAGTAGTGTAGTGCTTCATCAGATTTTGCCTCGTGTTTCGGTAGGCTGGTGATCTTCTTTCAGCCAGAAAGCATGGGTCGATTGCTGTTTCTTGATGTGTCATGACCTGTTTGATAGCCGTACTTAGGGAATACTGGTATTACAAATGGACAGATTATATGTCAAAGCTTATATACCATTGTGCATCGTCCTGAAACGGTGACCAATCGTTATGATCTCAATCCTTTGCACCATTCTTCATATTGTTTGGTTTGTTTTTTTTTTTTTTTTAAAAAAAAAAAAAAGTTTGTTTCTGTTCTTAGCCTTTGCAGCACATACTGAGTCTTAGGAACTTACTAAATGTATGCCTGTAGGGGACCAGACTATGTAGGAAACTCTCAGCTGATTAAATCAGTAAATCCAGATTGAATCTGAAAAATCAGTAAATCCAGATTGAATCTGGACCTTCTCAGGAAGCGCAGGTTCAATTTGCATTGACTGGGGGAGCAGTAGTATATTGTGAGCAGAAAACTCCAGACAGGTTTCAATGAAGAAACTACTCTGTAAATACTGTCTGTTAGCTCCTCCATTGGAATCTTTTAGCCTATTTCTACAGTTAGAACAGATATTTTCATAATGGGTTTTTTCTGTGAAGGAAATTTGAGCTCTTGGTGGATATGCACAAAAATTGGTACAAAGGGAATCAGACATAGCTTCTTCTTTAGTTGAACAGATTTCTATTGCATAACTTCAAATGCAGGACCCATATTGTCCTTAATATTGACCTAACGCTGGTTTTCAGATATGAGATCTATTATAAAAAACCTACAGTCTAAACTCCAGAGGCCATGCTGCAGCTCTTCCAAAGCCAAAACAGATTTCCAGATTCCTCTGATGGTAGGAGATCTTGTTTTTATTAACTGTCTCAAGAGGAACACAACAGCAAGGAACATTTATGTAGCAGAAGAATTCCTTAGCTAACCACAGATACTCTTGGGAATATTGAGAGACTTTAAAAAAAAAAAAAAAAGTGAATCTATCTAACTAATATTAACTAATAGTAAAAGCTATCCAGGATCCTGGATCTCTGGTGGCCTTGAAGTCTAGTGGAAATATCCTGTTCTGCTTTCTCTTAGTTGGGCTATTACATTTATTGGAGTGGTCTGGCCTCTTGGTTAGGGCATTGCTCCCTGTGCTTGGACGTTTTTTCCATTGTGCCGCAGCTGGGAAAGTTAGCAGCTTTCACTTTCCATCCCCCGTAATTTTCTGCTGTTGGCTGCTCACTGTTGGTAGAGCTAAGAACAGATGAGTAGAAATGTCATTCATTGTTCACCACTGTAGATTGCTGTCTTAGGCCTTCAATCTCTTGTCTTTAATGGCTACAAAATAGGTTCTTTCATACACAAAAGAGATTTTGAAATGTCTCTTTTATGCTGTTTCACAGGGAAGGTTGTGATGCAGAGTTAGGACTCTGGAAATAAAATGCAGTTTATCAGACATGAAGTTTGTGATGTCAATAGGCGTGACTTCTCAACTGTCTGCAAGTCTAGTGTGCCGTTAAAACTGTACTTTCGTATGGCTTCGATTTACATGGATCCCCATGTTCTAAACCAAGCCATACTTCAAGAATTTTTTTTTTTTTTTGGTACGGATGTGATTACTATAAGAAGAAAAAAGAGGAAAGTCAAAAAATGAATTTATTTTAGTTTGTGTTGTCTCTAAAGTAGCAAGGCTTTTAGGTATATCTAGGTAATACCAGACACTTTTGCACTGTAACATTTTAGTAGGGTGAATATCATGGTCCAAAGCCCTGTTCAACTTATGTTAAGGTAGAATGAAATAAACAGAGAAAGTATTTCTTGAAAAAATTCCTCATATTGTTGGAGCATATTTAGGGTTAATAGGATTGACTGTCAGATATTTTTTCCGTCACATTCAGAAGTAGAGAGTTTGTTAATTCTTTCAGGAAAAAAAGTAGTTGGAATACCTAAGTATTAATGTAAATGTTCTGTTTTGGGAGTACGTCTCTGTAGCAGGCAGACTTTCTTCTTTTGTACGTATTTTACACTAGCTGGAGAAACTGGCGTATGACGTAAGGATGGAAGAGATCCTTTTATGTTCTGGAAATTACCATGAAACTTCAAGTTGTTCTTCCTAATGTTTATCTTTCTAGACAATATGATTCTTTTTGCCACCAGAAGGAAATATTCTTGCCATACTGACATTTTAATAAGTGATTGGATTGCTCACATAACTGTCTAAGCAGTGAGGCCTTAGTGGCGGCAGAATAGTTATTGGCAACGACTTGGCTCTTTTTCACACTTTGCGTGTTTGTTGTCAGTAAAAGTGGAAGGGTGATGAATCCCTGTGTTGAATTTCAGGGACGAAAAGTGCTACTTTACATGTAAACCATAGTACAACTTATGTAGGTGTTATTACTGTGACTATTTTGAAATCTGTATAAAGAATATTTAGATGTCACTGATATCCAGCTGTTCAAGTAGTTTCTTTAGGTTTCCTAGGGTGTTCATCTATGCTTACTCCCAGTGAAAGAAGTAAAGAGATAGAACTTAAATTTGAATGAAGCATAGCCGTGATAAAGACAAAGCCTGGTCTTCCCTTGTGATAAACCATGTTCCTTGCAGTCTGCCCAAGTATGTCATTTCAGTCAGTTAAGACATGAAGAGCAGGTTCTTGAAATGAGCACTTTGCAAAGTTCCTTTTAAAATTAGTCAGTTCTAATTCCATCAGAGTTTTGTATGAATACTGAGATCTGAACTGTGTTTTTGCTCAGATTAATATCAAGAAAACGCATGCTCAGGTGGCCATCCACTCTCCACAAGTATGTTGGTTGTGAAGTTCATAGGGTGCTGCTGTAGTGGTGCATCTCCACTGTGCTGGCTCCACGAGATCCCTGTTGGCGCATTTGCTGGGTGCTCTTACTGTGTCAGCTCTTTAGAGGCTGTGTCAGATTTGACTTGCCTCCTTATGGTCAAACATGATTAGTGTTTTTCACAGATCTGTCATGGGAAAATAAGTGCTTAAATGAGAATGTTTTGCTTTATGGGCTGAAAGAGCCTAAATTTGTTTGTCAAGCCTGGCATATGCTTCTTTGTCAGGGGTCATAAAGTCTGTAGGCTGGAACATAAGACTAACTACATTCAGTCTCTGACCCTGCAGACACCCGTTAATCGTTATTTCCAGTTATAAAACAACATACTCGTACTTGCTTCACCAATATGTTGTGAGGATTAACTGTGAGCAGTTCCTTGAAATGCACTGCATGTGCGCACACCAGCGTCCTTGCTCTTGAAGCTGACCCAGCTCAGGGGTGCACAATGTATTTGCAAGAAGAGAGATCGGTATCAGTGGTGCAACAGCAGAATGACCATCGTGGAGTCTACAAGTCTCTGCCATGGTGGTCTGTCATGTTTAAACTCCAACCTGGCTATTGCCTCAGTTCTCCGTACTGTTCCTTATCTGCTCTGCATATCTTTAGGTGGTGGACAGGGTGGTAAAGGGCAATGGGATATTTAATTCCCCACTTTGCCTTAAATGAAACAGAGAATCCTGCCTCAGGCTTTTCCTGCAAACCTAGCAGGTTGCTATGGATTAAGCTACTTAATCAATCCAAGCAAACTATTTCATGCTGCTTCATAGTCGTCAATACCTCCAGTCACTTGCCATTTCAGCAGCTTAAGGACTAACGATCCTTCATTCTGCAGACAGAGATCTGCCGGAAAGCGAAAGTTGCTAAACAGCTTCTATAGATGAAGCTATAAAATCTTGTTGCCTTCATCCTTTCCCACCATCCTAAGATGGTAGCATAGCAACTGATGAAGCTGCTTGAACTTGAGTTGACCTGAAATTACATGTTTCATGGTTTATGTGTTTATTCCCGCCTTTCTACTTTTTTTTTTGGTGCTTGTTGAGTTTACATTTCCAATCTCTATGGGAGATTAGCAGCTTCTTCATGCAGAAAGCTGAAATAGATTTAATAACACATGATAAATAAGCTTAAATAGTCCATGGAGTTCTAAAGATGAGAGCTAAAGCTGGCCCTGTCTACTGACTGGTGGAGAAGACCTCCTTTTTGGTAGGATGTGGATGTGGTTTTCCATGCCTTTGTGCAGATTTGGTGGAGCCATAAGAAGGAAGAGCCTCCCATAGACTGGTGTTTCAAATTGTGGTGTTACAGGTCATTAAAGGAAGCACTGTAGAGTGCAAATATGCACAGATTATAGTAACCCTGGAGTTTCTCACACAGTGTAAAGAGAGAACTCAGGCACAGGTTCAGAAGTAACCTGCAACTTGAGTGGCTGTTGGTACGTGCACAGCTGCAGCAATTTCTAGTGGAGAAATTGTATTTTCACCAGAGTTTCTGGAAAGCTCCGCTATTTTCATCTCCCTCATTGAAGAACAGCTGATGCTCAGTTCCCATACTTTGTGATGCTTTTGTAATTGCTGCATTCAAATATGTGTCTTATGTTAAAACCCATCTTGGTTTTATTCATAGGTCATTTAAAGACTAACATGAATTGTTAGTCCATGCATATCTGATGCATCTATCATCAAGGCCAAGCTCCAAGAAATGAGGGAAGCAGAAAAAAATTAAAAATTACTAATTGTTGTCTGAGAAAAATATATCAAGAATGAGTTTGGAGAATAGGACTTGGTTCAAGTGTGCTGGGCGCATTCCTGGAGGAGCGAAATGGAGAAGTTAAATGCCAGTTAGAGAAAGTCATAGAATCATAGAATGGTTAGGGTTGGAAGGGACCTTCAAAGGTCATCTAGTCCAACCCCCCGCAAGGTCTTTTTATTTTTATTTTATATCAAATGAAAACTGAGACTTTTTTTTCTGTGTGACACAATCTTAACAGATAGGGCTAAGATGGTCCAGCCTCAGAACAGTGATAGTAAGAGAATTAAATCCTTTCTCTGACAAGCCCTTTAAGTATTGAATTATTAAATCAAAGGGCATCGCTGTCACCAGTGCATGCTCTGCCTGCGTATACAAAAGGAAAGGGAGTTGTGCTCATCTTTTGCAGAGAAAAGCATAATCATTTATCTTCGTGTGATGGTTTTAGGCTGCAGCACCTGAGTTTTACTGCCCTGAATGAGGGCATTCAGAGAGCATTCAAAGAGCACATAGGTGTTCAGTATTATTTCTTGCTGAGCAGTGCTTTGCACAGCGTGCTTTGTGGCTTTCCCCCTTAATAGGCTAACGGGTCTGGTACCTCACGCTGAAGGCCAGACGTTGAGGTAAAACACATCTCACCTCAATTTTAATACCACTCAAAAGAGGGAGAGATCAGGGAGCAATTAATTTTATCTGTCTTGGATATCTACCATAAGATGAGTTGTACATTCTCTGGAATTGTCCATTTGGCCTTTATAGTCTCCAATGAGTCTGAAGGGAACCCAAGATCACTAGTACAGGCTTGAATGGATCGAAGCCACATAGTAAAAGTCAGTGTATTTGGAATCAGCTCGTGGATGTAGAACACTGGAACAGGTTGCCCAGAGAGGTGGTGGATGCCCCATCCCTGGAAACATTCCAGGCCAGGTTGGATGAGGCTCTGAGCAACCTGATCTGGTTGCAGATGTCCCTGCTCCTGCAGGGGGGGTTGGACTAGATGACCTATGAAGGTCCCTTCCCACTCAAACCATTCTAACTTCTTAATGCACAGAAGTCTTTGTATTGGGCCTTTCATGGGTCGTGAAAAATCTCTGTAAACAGAATGACATTGCATAACCGTGTCATTCTGTAAGCAACAAGAAGCATACTACTTTGCTTGTTTTGTAGCTGTTTTGCAGTTGAAAAACTTGCTGAATTACATGCATTTTAAAAATGAGAATTAATTGTCCATGATTCCCAACCCTTGGGGAGCTTGTCATTCTTGGAGATGACCTAGAGAGCCTGCCTGAGCACTGTACAAGGTGGCACTCCTATCTGTGTGGAGAAAGGTTCCCTTCTAGCACCCTCAGTGCACAAGGCTTATGAATTTGTTTTACTGCAGTACTGGAATTTCCTATATATACTGAGCCATTAGGGAGCCATGGAAGAGTCTGTAGTCACCTTTTTTCCTCTTCTATAGTACAAATGATGATTCAAAGAGAAGCATTCAGTCCTAATCTGTATGAGTTCTTGTAATAAGCTTTAAAATTAGAGCACAGAGCCTTCCATCTAATTCACTTAATTTACGCTAGGAAATGAGATACTGTTTGACTAATCCGATGCTATTTTCTTCTTTATTAGAGAATGAAGGCATCCTCTGAGGCTCTGGTGGGATCCAGGCTAAATTTTGAAACACAAATAGTGTGAAATGCTAATGAAATAGTATTGGTACTGTAATTCCCACTTCGTGTCTGCTGCCCCTCTCCCTTAACCTACAGCACAGTTAGAAGAGTTGGTAGGAGACAATGGGCTTGTACCAGCTCTTTCTGGTCTCAGGGCAACTTTGTACTTTTTTTTTTTTTTTTTTTTTTAATAAGATGACGCTAATATGGGTGAACTTTCTTCAACCAGGGTTTATTCCAGCTGTCTTGCATGGTGACTGTAGTGCTTTCAGGAAAAGGTTAAGAAGTTTTCTACTGCTTTATAGTAACTCCTGTAAGCATTACTGTGTTCTTCTCTTTAAACCCAGGCAGCTCAGTTGCTTAATTTAGAACATATGTATTGAAATCACCAAGGAGCATTTCCACTGCTTCTTAAGGGGAAAATACATAGAGAACATACATTCCTCATTTTCACCCGACTGCAGCAAGTTCTCCCTTGGTATGTAAGTACTGCACCTACACTGTTGTGGGATGTGAACGTCATAGTCTGTTGTCTTTAAATTTAGGTTTCTGGGAATGTCACAAGATGAGCACCCTGCCAAATACTGGATCTCTTACTCCATTGGCTTTCTTTGGTGATACTGATTGCTGTCCTCTGAGATCTGCTCATCATTGCCCTTGTGCTGATTCTTTGACCACTTTGCTCAGTTCTTTCACATCTTTCTGCATCATTTTTATTTTCTCCCTCACTTCTTGTGCGTTAAAGGTATGACAAGTCCCTTGTATACAGGAGCATTAGCTCTTAAGGAAAAAGTGAGAAGAGGAGCATGTGACGTGCTGTGCCAAATGAGCATTTTATGTTGTAGAGTACTGAAGTTACTTATCACTGTGACAGTGACTTCTTTGTTGGGAAGAAGCATCAGATAGAGAGTACTGACACTCGATTTGCTAGTCCGTAGAACAATATAGCAGTGTCTAAATCCAGCCCCCCAGTTACTTCTCTGATGTCCTAGATCTTCAGCTAAATAACCAACGTGCCATGAGCTAAAAAGGTAATTTTCAATTTTTGTCTGTTAGTCTTTGATTACAAAGCACAGGAGCATCTTGTGGCTGATGGTTTGTCAGGATGAATGCAGTGTTGATCTCAACAGGGGGAAGAAGAGACCTGCATATCCACAGGGCTGCGTCACATAGTATGGAAATGGTCACGGGCGATAAGAGGTTGAACTCTGCCATGTAAGTGTGATGTTTGTCTGCTGGGACTGTTCTGTTTCATACTGGGGTGCAAAACCAATGACAAAGGCCTTTGCACCGATAAATGTATGAATTTGTGAAACCATTGCCCCTTGTTCTATAGGCTGTAGAAATCCTAAATCTTCCTTTTTTTTTCTCACATTCATAGATTTCAGCTTTAAATAAATATTCCAAATTAATGATTTCAGAATTGGCTCTGGGCACTTTTCTTCAGTAACAGACTATATCGCTCGCTGGTGCAGTTTGCTCGTCCAGGTGAATTAATGAATCACTTCATTAATACCGCTGGCACAGTGTTCCAGCACAGTTGACATGTGCCACTGCTGTCAGCCTGTTACATTACTGTGAGACAGATCTGGATGTCCCTCTTAGACAAAAAACTATTAGTACAGTGTCTGTCAGTGCAGTGAAATAGTCTCATGCTAAATATTAGAGAATCCTTGTGCCATTTCTTTGTGCGATAAATGGAACTGGAAGTTTGGACAATCACTGGAAAACAAAATTCAACTGCAGCATTGATTACAATAGTGGGAAGGGTGCTAATAAGCAATGCTAATATAAATACTGTCAATTAGAGCTCAGACTGCTTATTGCTATAGTGTAAAACTAGAAATGGTGCTCATGGATGCTGCTCAGGCAGGCAAGTGAATCTCTTGTAGCCAGCAATGAAGAGCACAGAACAGTTGTGCAAAGGTATCAAATTCTGCTTAAACGATGGCGAGGTGAAAAATCAGAACAAAGGAATTTTAATGTGATTCCATTTTTTCTTAAAACAGCTGGGCTTGCCTTCTTAAATGCAAATTTAAGTACCTCTGTTCTCAATAGCTTTTAAATTATAGCAGTATGTGGCGACTGTGTAGAAAACTGTACAAATATATTTTGTTCTGTATTTTTTGCTTTAAAAAATTATGAGAAGGTTGAAATTTGGTTTCCTTGCCTTCCCGTCCCATCCTTATCAATTTGGCAAGCAGAGTCTGCAGCTGCTCATTTAGGACGCTGTGAGAAAAGCTTACAATCCCCGTTAGCAGAGGAATAAGCCGTATCGTGTTTGAGAACACAGATCCTGCTTGTCAGGCAAATGCCTTTTGATATCAGCTCCCATCCCCACCTCTTGAACCCCCAAAGAATAAAAACCACTGTCTCTTCTGATCTTATTTTTAGAACCCGTGCTCTGTGTTGTACGCATGAGAGGAACAATACAGGGCTGTGTGTGCGTTACAGCTGTCTTCCTGCTGCTCTGGAGGCCTGGCTGTGCGTGGGCCATGCACAGCTGAGGTTTTGGAAGGACCTACAAGGGTCATCAAGGTACAGGCTGGATGGCCTGGTCAGATACAAACCTGCTTTCCTCCTTTTTTGAACAGGCATGTCAGCCTTTTCTGCGTCCTCTCTGGTTTTGTTTTCTGGTTCTGTTCAGTCCTAACTGGACTGCTTATTTCCATGTTTGAGAGAGTCATGTTTAGGAATTTCATGTGTTGGCATGATTCTTCAGTAACAAAGTAAAGGTACAGGTTAGCACTTCAGAAACAGAATCGTTGAACTTTGCAGCATGCTGGTGTTTGGAGCTTTAGGGCTTTTTTTTTTTTTTTTTGTCTAAAACCATCCACAGGCAAGTGAAAGTTCATGGTCTCCTTGGCTGTACATTTTATCAGATGGTCTTACGAATAAGAAAGGCATTTAAAAAAAAAAATAAAGTTTTATTCATATAAAATCCATAGCTTAAGAGGCTTATCCAGCTGTTTTTAAGATTACATTTTCTAGAATGCCTTTTTCTAATGGATTATTTCACAGGAGGCAGTGATAACAGTTGTTGGGGATTTTTCTCTAATTTTTCAGCCTTCCCTGTTGCATCTGAGGGATTGATGGAGCTAATTTTCCTTCCATCATCTAAAAACTGCTTCGAATTGCCTTACTTAGAAAATCACATAGAGAAATATTCCAGTAGTAGGGTAGAAACACTCAGGAGCAGTTGCCAAATAGTAAAATACATATGTTTTCCACAATAGCTGGAAAGTATAGTATTCACAGCACCAAGCCTGTCAGAGTTTGAGGAGCATCTGGATGATACTCTTAATCATATGGTTTAGGTAGTCTTGCGAGGAGCAGGGAGTTGGACTTGGGGGTACTTATTCTGTGATTCTCTTTGGCCTTTTTTGGTCCTTCATGTTAGTTTTGTTTTCTCATGCTCTTTGCACCACTGAACTTTCTGTCATTTTAAAGCTCTACAGTATTCAACATTCTTAGCTGTAGACCACAGCTGTAGTTCTTCCTCTAATGGGAGGAAAAAGGCACACCCCAAATTCCCTTTGTGCCTGTACAACTGGACCTGCTTTGCACATACGATAAAATCTACTCATGTTCAGTGACTCCCTTTTTGAGCTTGTAAATCAATCTTTTGTTTTCTTGAAAGAAGGCACCTGGGAACTGCATTTTTGTGTCCTTCTGGAATCTGGGATCGAGGCTAGATATTGTTCCAGTTGCAGCAATCCCGTTCCAGATGTCGTCATTCCTGGGGGGCCTGGCCTCTCCTTCTCTGTGCCCGGAGGAGGAGGGGGAATGGCTGAAAGGCAGCAACAGGCTGGACAAAGCTTGCGATATAAAATACTGTCTGGATCAAATGAGGCTTAAAATATGGTTGATCCTAATTACAAGTGTACAAGGCCAATCTGTCACCATGTTTATTTAATCAAGATCACATACAGATTTTAATTAAAATAGAGAGCTCATAACATCAGGCTGGTCATCTGAACGGGCAAGTGTTTAGTTAGAAAGGGAAAAAAATGGTCCTTATTTATGTGTTGGTTTTGCTAAATAATGGGCAACTTGTTTAGATAATTTGCAATAATTTGGCACAGAGTGATATTAAAAAATTACTTCCTATCCGATTGTTGCCGATAGGGAAGAGCCCATTATTTTCAGTGATGTGGGACTGAGCCTTGAGTAACTGCTATAATGGCTGCTTATCTTTCTTAAATTCAGAAAGTGGGAGCAAGATTTTAAACTCCTAATTTTCTAATATTCTGTGGCACCTGTTTTTCAGCTTGTATTTAGGGGAAAACTAATGGAGAGGGGGAAAGGGAAAACTGCTATAACTTTTTTGGGAAGGGGGTCGTGGATAGGATTAGATTTGGCCTAAAATAGAGAGAGAAGACAGTAATGGGTGTCGTCTTAATTTAGATCAGTTTGGCAACAGTAATTTCTAAACTCTGTAGACATATCTGTTTAGCAGGCCAAACTGCTCGGTTAGTTAAGCTCAGTCTTGTAAATCTCTTCAAACGTGCAATCAAATCCCAAAGTAACCTGGATTGTGTTGCTATTGGAGTCTATAGCCCAGGAGAATGGCGTTTAATATTTCATTTGTCTTTTGTTCAGCTGTGATGTGACTTGTAAGATGTCATTTTTGCACTGGGAATGAGAATCACTGTCTATTGTTTAATTGTCTTGCACCAAGAAACAAGTAATAAACTGCTTGTGATTTATAATAATTTGATTTTTTAATGAAAACGTATCTACGTGCATTTCTTGAAAACAAATTTCTCGGAAAAATAACCTTACGAAGTCAAAACAAAATCAGCCTGACAATTCATAACAGAAAAAGATTCTGGCAGGAGTTAGGAGAACGGTGCAAAATAAAAGCAGAAACAAATCTTCAACAGAAAACCGAGCTTGTGACACTAGTTTTTGTTCATGTTGCATATCTGCTACAATTGCAATTCAGATTAGTGTGTTTGTTTTGTTTTTTCTTTTTTTTTTTTTCAGTGGTACAATGCACAACTAATGCAGTCAATCTCAAGGAGATAGTGTGGGGTTCATTGTAATTAGTTAGCCAGAGGAAATGAAATCAAGTAACATTTCAGTTGATCATTTTGTATAATAATGATTTCTGTGTATTTGTTTCTCTTCACTGAGCAGATGTTAACCTATAAGACTTCTCCGTGGGGCAATGTCCAATCATCCTCCCATCATGTGGGGCTCAAACTCCTTTCTTCCACATTTCTGTGGGTCCTGGGTTCTTTGAGGAATCACCTTTAAGAATTTAGGGTTTAGAATGACTCCTACAGAACGTGAGAACTAATGTCATACTATAACATGTATAGGTTTATTTTTCATAGAATCATAGAATCATAGAATCATAGAATGGTTAGGGTTGGAAGGGACCTTCAAAGGTCATCTAGTCCAACCCCCCTGCAAGGAGCAGGGACATCCCCCACTAGATCAGGTCGCTCAGAGCCCCATCCAGCCTGGCCTTGAATGTTTCCAGGGATGGGGCATCCACCACCTCTCTGGGCAACCTGTTCCAGTGATCTACAACTCTCATGGTGAAAA